>PVJS01005742.1:12952-62943 GCA_004027185.1 Glis glis | reverse complement strand
TGTATCGTTCAGTCTCCATGCACTTATGTGATTACTGTTTGTCTTCCTGTTGTTAATTTCCAGTTTCAATCCATTGTGATCTGAGAAGATGCAGGAAATTATATCACATCTTTTGAATTTGCTGGTACTTGCTTTGTGA
Source organism: Glis glis (assembly GCA_004027185.1). Lineage (NCBI taxonomy): Eukaryota > Metazoa > Chordata > Mammalia > Rodentia > Gliridae > Glis > Glis glis. The sequence goes on along the minus strand of PVJS01005742.1, from coordinate 62,804 downwards.
CCCAGTATGTGGTCTATCTTGGAGAATGTTCCATGAGCAGCTGAGAAAAATGTGTATTCACTTATTAAAGTAGAAAATCATATTTCTGTTGTGATTACAGAAAGTATTTCTTTATTTTATAATTGTAATGTAAATTGCCTTGCCTTGTTTTGTTCAAGGACTTTTATGTCTGTCATTCTATTGTATTCTATTCTATTCCTTCTGTTCTAGGTGTGCTATTTCTTTTTCTGCTGGCTCTCAGGATCCTGGAATATAGAATGATTTTTTCTGACATACTTATGGTTATTTATATTACGCTGACCAGGGTCAGATGCTGGTTTCTTTAAGTTGCGGCACCTGGATCGCAGTGGGGGAGCAGGTGTCCTGCCCTTAGGGTTGGCAGGACTGTCTGGAAAGTTGGCAGTTACAGGAAAGGCACTGGGAAGTCTTGGAAGGACCCTGTCTGTTCCCTGGTGATCTCCTTAGGAGGGATCAGAAGCTCTGGACTTACCCACTGGCTTCCCTGTAACTCCTCCACTGGGAGGGAGTCTAGCATATACTCTCTGGAATAGACAGCTCTTTGTTTCTAAGTTTCATATCATCCTGATCCAAGCTCTGTCAGAATAAGAGATAGCATTCTAGCATTCTGATCTTTGCCTCAGGATTCTCCATCTGAGCCTTCAGTGTTTTTTAAGAAGCCAGTGTAATCTGACTGATTTAGGAATGTTATCCTCATTTCCAAAACTGGAAAACTGAGGCATTGTGAAATTCAGTGTTTGTCTCAGTCATGCCCAGTTAGTCCAGCAGGAGCTTTGCTATTTGTTGTTCTAGATATTATATTTAAATAAGTAATGGCTTCGGCTTTGGAGACAGCTTAGTCAAATAATTGCCTAAAGGGTCAACTGACTTTGAGACTGCAACTCAAGGACATCTCAATGCATTTTAACCAAAAACTTCTGACCCTTTTTGAGGAAGCTTGAAAGATTCAAATATTCAAAATGAATTAAACAATTACCAAAAGTAACTGAGTTATTCTCTATGGAAATCAGGAGGAGGCAATTATTTGCACAGTAGAAAAATAAAGGGAAATACTTCTTAAAATTATTTTTCCTTTTATTTTCCTTCCTCCCTTCCTCTTCCTCACTTCCTCTCCTCCTCCTCTCTTCTTCCTCCTCTTATTTCTCTATCTTTTTTAATCTATAGGTACTAAGAGAGATGACAAAGAGGAAAACTGAGATGACAGACTATTCTGTCACCTCCTGTTCTTCAACTAATAGGTTGACTTAAGGTCTGGTGTAAAGAGTGGCTATGACTGTTCTTCTAGGCACTTTTTGTCACTGTGACCAAAATACCTGACAAGAACAAGTTGGATGGAGAAAGGCTTATGTGGGCTCATGGTTTCCGAAGTTGCATTCTATGGTCTGCTGGCTCCAAGGCAGAAACATCATAGTGGAAGAGCATTGCAGAGTAAAGCTGCTTAGCTCATGGCAGTCAGGAAGCAGAGGGAGGGAGGGAGAGAGAGAGAGGAGAGAACATGAATGAATCTATGAATGTGGATGAAGGGACATTGCTGCATTGCCTAACACCTGAGGGTGTGGGGGACATTCCCGATGCAAACCATAGCAACTATGGATAGAAAGAACTATTCATGAATAATTTGATGAGACTTTGGGTAGAAAATAATATTATGAACCCAGGTGAGAAATTATAGCTCAGAGCCATCCTGCCCTTAGCCCTGCTTCCTCAAGAGCTCAAGGAAGCTTGGGACTGCATAATAGCTACCAGCAGAGAACTGCTGTGCCCATCCAAGCAGCAGGGGAGGAGAGACTGCTGTTGTTAAGGGGCCTGGGAGAGGAGTGGGCTCCCTGCTAAGCAGCCAGTGGGCATCAGACTTCATTGAGGAGACCAAGTGGAAGAGCATGAATGTATTTTGTCTACATGTTCGCATGTTCTGGATACTCTAATATGAAGGGAAAGACTTTGTGATGTCTTGGAATCATTCAGATTGGATTAAGAGCTACTAAAATTTGTGTATTACAGCTAATTAGACTGCCTTTGTGCTGACAGGCTGCTGATACCTGGAGTATTAAATTGCTGCACATAAGGAAAGACACCTGGTATATTCTCCAGCCCCTTCGAGATGGTGCATTTTAACTTTGTTCACTGCTCATAGCAGCGGTTTCTTCATTTGTCCTTTTTACTTCCTCAGCACTGCTAGCTTTTTGCCAGTGAGGCAACATTATGATGTTGATAAGGATTTAGACCCTAGGTAGGCTCATCATATAATATCATCCCTAATGGAACACTTTGAGGATTAAAGAAAATGCTCCTAATAATTACACTGAAACCATAGACAAAACATGAACCTCCCAAGTAGAGTCTCCATTCTTAGCTGAGTTCTGGAGTCAGATCCTGTGGATCTGAGTCCTGCATCTGCCATTTGTGAGAACCCAGGTCACTTACTTAAGCTCCCTGTGCCCAGATGTTCTTATCTGAAGAAGAAGATAAGGTCATTGTGTGGAATAAACAAGTTAATATATAGAAAACGCTTTGAGCAGTGCCTGGAATGTAGATTAGTGTTTTAAAAATCTTAGTCCTTATCAACATAACATTACCATTTTGTAGGCATGTCTTACCCAAGTCTACTACATATTGTTTAATAGGTATCCAACATGGCAGTGTTTTAAAAGCACAGAAAATGTATTAAATGTGCATTCTTAAGAAAACAGGTTTCAAGTGTGTGGTCTGATTCAAAGGAAAGCAAAGTCTACTTCTGCAAGCAAAGGAGTTAAAATGATTTTCCAAAATGGTAGTCAAACAGGTACCAAATACTGGTAGAAAACTAAGCACAAATTGGCATAATGTGTTTTCTATGTTGTAGATAGCATTGAGATGCTTAATTAATTAATTAATTTATTTACATATTTAACTGGATTCCAGAACGTGATTTCTCTCTAGGAAAAGAGCAGCAATGCCTGCTAAATGGCTTTTTGCACTGTTTGACAAGAAATCACAGCACAAGGATGTAGTCATCCCTCTGTATCATCTCTTGATCAAATGATGGAGCTGTTATCTATTATCTATCGTATGGTTGACTTGTTCTGCACGAGGGAGCTGAATTCACATGTCTCTCTCTGCGTTTCCTTCTGCTCTACCCTAAGGCTGCTCCACACTTTTCCTTAGTACTCTTGTCATCTCTCTCTTCCATTTGTCTTCTCTGTCTGAGACATTGTTTCTCTCTGTGTCTGTCCATCTCTCTGTCTGTCTGTCTCTCTCTGGTCTGACTCAGGGGCTGAGTTCTAGTTTCATATTTATAATATTTTGTGTGATTTATTTTTATGTTTATAATCATTGGAACCCCAAATCCATCGTGATTCTTTCCACTTGTATCACATCATCCAATTGGTTTTCAGGTTTTCTTGATTCTTCTTTCACAGTATCTTTGACTTTCTGTTCTTTCCATTATCCTGGCTGCTATTTTATATCTCACCCATATAACATGAATATGCTACTGAGATAGTCCACGAAAATGTTCTCTCCTTTGGGAAGAAGACATAAAAATGTACTGCTATGCTCAGGCTTCATAGGGCCTCCTTTCTAGGAAGCTTGTGTTATACTAGAATATTCCTGCATATCACAGGGATTTAACTTAAAGAAATACACTTAAATAGTGACATCTTAGGTAAATAACAGTGAGTCGAAGACCCTTCTCATGTCTCCCTCATCTACCCAGTTAGCACTGCTACCCAGTTAGGGTAGCAGAGATATAGCTATTTTAATTTTATTATAGTAAATTATGACATTTAGTCTTGTGAAATAGTCATTTCCTTCCCACAATCTCCCTAGGAGGAATATACTTCCCCAAGCTCTTAACGTTGGACTTGGTCATGGAATTAACTTTTGCCTCAGGGTGGCACCTCCTCACCCTTTGGATTTGGAGTTTGCCATGTAACTTGCCTTGACCTTAGTGGACATTACACCAGCCATTGCTTGAAACGTGCTTGCATGTTTGGACTAGTCCTCTGCGCCGATGCTATCACTACCAGAGGTGCATACCCCGCCAGCCCTCTGGTCCAAGGAGAACAAGAAATGTTGAACAGACTGAAAAGCAATCTGTAGCTTATAGCTGCCTGGATAAGCCCAGACTAGGTCACTGCACTCCCAGCTGACTCACATGAATTAACTAAGTGTTTATCATTGATGATGATAAAGATGTAAGCTAAAAAAAACCAGCCTGTCATCATATGCCCCTGATATTTTTTGTTTCACTGTAATAGCTACATGATCCAAGTTTCTATATGATATTTTTAGCTTCAAACAAGCCAAATATTCCAGCGTATGATTCTAATTAAAAAAGTAAAATGCATTTATATACTTTATAAAGAGTGTCATAATAATGTTTGTTATAGTTAGATAAAAATGTCTCCTAAAGAGCTCATGTATTAATATTCGGGGTTGATATAATTGAGTCATGAGGGTTGTAATCTCAGAAGTGGATGAATCCATTGTAATGGATTTACCTGGGTGGTACCTGGTAGGCTGATAGGGTGTGACTGGAGGAGGTGGTCCCTGGGGGTGCGGCCTTGGAGATTATATGTGGCCCTCCTCCCCTGGCTCGCTCTCTCTTGCTTCTGGCCTCCATGATGTGAGCACAGTCCACATGTCTCACTTTCTCTGCTTCCTGTCGCCATGCCCTGAGATCTGTGCTCCTTGGCCTCACATGGACTGAACCCCAAACCATAAGAAAATAAATGTTCTTTCCTCTAAGTTATATGGTCAATCGTTTAGATTATAGCTACAAGAATGCTGGCTGGAACAATGTTAAAGGAAAATGGAGAAATAATAATCAGATATTCAACATGTCCATCTATTTAATAATATCAATTTAATATGATAAGATCAGTTGGGCAAATCCATGGCTCTAACTTTCACAAATAACTAATTTGATTTAGATTGAGTACCAGGACTATGTATATATATTTTTAACAATCACTTTAGTTGGTTCTAATTCAGGTAGTTTAAGAAACACTAACTTCATTTTGTTTTGTTTTGTTTAATTCTTGTGTTCTCTTTTTCTTTTTTAAGATACCATAGAGAAATAAGCATAAGATACATTTGGGTGACACATTAAACAAACAAATATAATGTATAAAATGAAATGATCAGGGACCAATTCTCATCTTACATCCTGCTGAATCATTTTCTCTGTTATGAGTTAAAGATTGAACAACATTATTCCAGTATTTTTGGTTTCTAAGAGTTTACATCATAAACTTGGCTTGCTTTAATTTTTATTTTTATATTATTTCTATTTAATACCAAATATTTCTCCAGAGGCCTCTTTTCAACAACCAATGTTCCCTTTGGCAGTGGAATCCACTTACCTTAACTGACTGTGATTATACTTCAACCTAGTTCTCAGAGTCATGATGGTAATATTCATTTTACTCTCCCAAAAGACTCTTAGTATTCATCAAATATTTGATTAACATTGTCTAATAAAGCTTATAGAATGCAGAAACATGAAACTTAACTCCACCATGATTTTTACTTCTGTCTCTCTCATTACCACTGTGAGTTGCTTCTCTAAAATAATTAAAATCCATAATTGAATACACTAGAATAATTTTGGAAAATTAGTTTAATTATTCCAATACTTCCATTTGGAAATCTTGCATTATTTATCACAACTCAATGGGTAAATGTGAACCCTCTTTCTTTTTATTTCACTCTTACTCTTTGGGAGGGCATATTTGTTTTGTATATTTGCATTTTTTAAGGAAGTAAGTAATAGTTCTTAAAGCCATATTGACAAGAAGAACATAAGGATGACGTGGGTACTAGAAAAAAGATGAATGCAGTAATTGCAGAAATCTCACTCACCTTCAGGAATTGGCTCATTATACTAAGAAATATCCAACTCTCTTCACTGAGTGTGTTTTCCAAGTTTTAAATTATTCCATTTCCTTTAGAAGCAAAAGAGAAGATGGGAAATGATAAAACCCTCAAAGATTCTCTTTAGAAGAAAGAGACTAGATTTACTTTCTCCTCTGACTTTAGACTTCTCAGTTCACCAGCGAGCTAGAGTAAGTTTGGGACACACGTATTTCATTAGTTTGAATTAGCTCTGTATTGAGCTTGTCACTAAGGGCATGACTGGGTTATTCATATAACAGAAAATAACTGGCAGTATTTTAAGGACTAGGAAATAGAAACCTAAACAAGATATTTTAAACATAGATTTAACTTCCTCCTGGTTATAATCTCATAGCAATCTAATCATACCATAGGAAGTTGAGGGTATCTTTATTATAACACTTCAGTTCAGCTTCATGAGATAAAAGTTTTTCAGAACACCAGATGATTGTAGTGACTTCATTTTTTTGAAACACATATTTATGAGATATAGCAAGGGTCTCAGCAGAAATTGCACAATTAATATTTTAGGAGGTCTCGGGTTTACCCAGTCAGCAGTAATATGTGGTGGTAGGGTCATAAGTCACAAGTATGCTTGGATTTCATAATTGTAAGCTTTACCTCCAACTTAGTGGAATGATTCACTGACAACACAGAATCATATGAAAATACTCAAACAATTTAAATGAGAAAGAAATTAAACCTCATATAAAAGGTCAAGAGCTCTCCATTAAAATTTATATTCGGGAATTCTCTCAAGTTAAGCTAAATAGATATCTATAATAAAGGGTTTTAAAATTTCACTGCCATTTCTGTAACCAAATTTCTTAGCTTAGCATTTGAAGTAAAACTTGCAGGACTATGTTTTTGGAATGGTATCACTACACTGCTGAAATCTCCAAGTTCTAAATGATTTCTCCTCCTCCCTTTGATTTCTACTCTCTAATCCCACATTGTCTCCCCTATAAAACTGCGTACTCATGCTTTATAAGAAAAGTCGATCATTGGAATAAGAGAACTTGATTTACCTTCTCTCCTGAGTTGAGCTCACATTGCCCTGGAAACCCGGGAGTTGGGTCAGTGTTGACAGCCACAATGAGAGAGAGACATTTTTGGAATGGCCTTATCCTTTTTAAAAAGTTTTATGATTTCATGCAGCACATGATTATAAATACATGAGAACAGGGACTACAACTGTCTTACCTACTACGGCCCTAGCACCTAGGGCCTAGCACGTGTCTGGCAAAAGGATGCAGTTGAATGAATGAATGAATATATGAATGAAAATTTAAAGCAATAAACTAATATTTTAAGGGATACTATATTTAAGAACATGGAATTTTGAAACAACATTTGTTTATCCATCAAATATTTATTGAGTACATGTTATATATTAGGCACTATGTTAGCCACTGGAAATACAAAGGAAAGAGGAAAGAGGCTGTTGCTATACTAGTGTAATATATAACCTAGTGCCAGATACACAGGATTATAACACACAATGAGTTTTTAACAGGGGAGGACAACATGTCATAAGAGCATAGAGAGGTGTCACCAGATTCAGACTAGAGATCTCGTAATATATATTTTTGAAAAAGTGATAGATTTAAGTTGATGTGTGAAGAAAGGATGGGATTGAACTCAGTGAAGCCAGAGAATAAGGGGGGTAAAGGAAAAATGCGATAGGCATGTCTGAATGAAGCTAAGGAAGACAGCAAGGGTCCTATAATCTATGGGCCTGTGGGGCGTGTAAAGGAGGCTGCGCTTTCTGCCAAAAGCTATGAGGAAATATTATAGATTGGCATCCCAAATATTTAAGTGAAAGGTATATATTTGATTATAAAAAATTATTACTCCAGTATCTTTCTTTCAAAGAAATAGAGTATAGGAAGGGACAAATAGTGACTTTTCAGTGGTGGAAGCTGACAGTACTACAGTACCCAGGTGATGACGATGCTACATCACCAGTGATGCCATGTGGACAGCATGACATGATGACACATGATGCCTGACACCATGTGATGAGGAGGGCACCACTGCGGTGCTGTTTCTAAAAACTCATAGCCCCGTCTAACCATGAGAAAACATCAGACAAATCAGAAATGAGGGACATTCTATAAAATACTTTGTCAATATTCCTCAAAACTGTCAGGGTCATGAAAAATAAGAAAAGATTGAGAAACTGTCAATCAACAAACCAGAGGATTCTAGAAAGGCATAACAAATATATGCAGTGTGATATCCTGGATTGGATCCTGGAACAGAAAGAGGAAATCAACAGAAAACCTAGCAAAATTTGAATGAAGTCTGGAATTTAGTTATTGGTGATATACCATCATTAGTTTCTTTGATTCAGCTAATGTATCATGATGATGCAAGATGGCATCAAGGCAGACAAATGAAGAGTAGGGGTATTCAGCAACTCTCTGAACTATCTTTGAAGCTTTTCTATAAATCTAAATTTATTATAAAATTAAAAATTGTATTTTGTTTATTTATTTATTTTTGGTACTGGGGATTGAACTCAGAGGCATTCTACCTCCAAGCTACACCCTCGCCCTGTTTTATTTTTTATTTGGAAACAGGGTCTCATTATGTTGCTGAGAGCCTCACTAAGTTGCTGAGCCTGGCCTTGAACCTGTGATCCTCGTGTCTCAGCCTCCCAAGTACTGGGATTACAGGACTATGCCACCGTGCCTGGCAAAAATTGTATTTTATTAGAGTGAAAAATAATGGGGTAACAATGATAGATTTGTAAATAATACTTAGGACATGAATATTAAAACTCTACACTATAAAAGAGTCCTTTAAATTTATAAGAAAAAGATGCATAACTGAATAGAAAAGAAATAGGCAAATTGCATTCTAAGTAATTTCCCAAAGAGCAAATTCAAATGACCAATGAACATACTCAACCTCACCAGTAGTCACAGAAATGCAAATTAAAATAACAAGATAAATCTTTTTACCTATTACATTGTTAAAAATTAATAAGAGTGGTAATATCTGGTGCTGGTGGGAATTCTAAGAATATGGCATTATCATATATTGTTGGTGGAAATTTTATTATATTCCTTGCAGAAATAATTTGGCAACATATTATAATATGCATTCATTTTCCATGTAAACATACTCCAGGAAAACAATACCATAAAATAAAAGTTAGCATACAATAAGGATGTATATTGCAGTATTTTGGGAGCAGCAAAAAAATTGAAACAAAAGTCTATTAATATGAGAGTGATGAAAACATGGGGTATATTGATACCAAAAGCAATCACTATGAAAGAATTAGAACTGAGGTTTGGGGGCCTTCCAGAGTGTATTACTAAATAAGAAGAGGAAGATACAGAGAAATATATATGTGATTGATTGCATTTTGTAAGTTTAATGATGTATATATATATATCTATAGACATGTAGGTAGGTAGGCAGATTGATATATATATATATATATATATATATTTATGTAGGTGGGTAGATCCTATTTATTAAACATTGTAGTCTCAAGAGGATATAATAAGGAAATAGTTTTTCCCTTTTCTTCATTAATTACCAGGCTTTATGAGATCCTTCTTCCATATCTATGGATTATATCTTAATTTCAGATCTCTTGGTCTTTCTAGTGATTTTTTCATGTAATAAAATATCTGGTATTATAACATTAAAAGTCCAACCTCTCAACCAGTTTGACTCTTGTCCCTGCCCCCTATTCCAGGCTTGGTTCTGCAAAGCAGCAGTCAGGAAGCCGGGGGGGTGGGGTGGTGCAGTGATGCGGTATCATCATCTGCGTTCTCTCTCTTGTTCTGTCTTGTCTGGCCTTCCCCTTGCTTGCTTGTCACTGTTGATTCTTCTACTGCCAGAGCAGGGAGGAGAGATGAGGCATCTTTAGATTCTTCAGTGGCACCCCTACCTCCAGCACCCCAGTGCTATGGCTTCTTATATCACACTGCTTCTTAATTTGAGTGACATACCTTTAGTCTACTTTTAAAAGAATTTTCTCTTTTTTCCAAAGGTTGTAAATCTTGACTCTTCTCTTCCTGCCAGGTAAAGGAATCCTTTCAAGGCAGCCTTAGCTTAAGTTATATTGCCACTTGACTTATGGGAAACTTACCCTCTTACCCCATGTCTATAGAAATACACTTTTCTCTTGTTAAAATCTTCTCTCCTTATTTTGATGTCAGAGAAATTCCACTAGTTTTTATTTTTTATTATTTTTTTTTGTGGTACCGGGGATTGAACCCAGGGGCATTCTACCTCCGCGCTACACCCCCGGCCCTATTTTTTATACTTTATTTTGAAACCTGGTCTCACGAAGTTGCGGAGGGCCTCACTACATAGAGAGAGAGAGAGAGAGAGAGAGAGAGAGAGCGCTGAGGCTGGCCGCGAACCCAGATCCTCCGGTCTCGGCCTCCCAAAGTACTGGGATTACAAGCGTGCGCCACCACGCCCGGCTACTAGTTTTTATTTTTATCCATATTCCTCTAAACTCTTATAGGAATATATCATATTTCTAAGAATTTCTTTTGTAATAAAAATGAAGTACCAGTTTGGCTGATCAGTTTTATAGATCAGTAAGACCAAAACCAGAAAATAACATGGTAGAATCTCTTATGCAAGCATCCCTTAACCTTCCCAAGCACTTCATTGCTGCCCTCCCTAAATCTCATTCCTGCAATTGACTTGCTGAGAGTGTAGCATCCCCTCCCCTAGTAGGAGAAAATTTTTCCTGGTTCATTCACATCTATACTTTTTCATATAAATAAATCTTCATATTGTACGGTAGAGTTAGGTTCACAGGCCCAGTTCCCCTCTTAGAAGGTCATGCAAAGATGTGTCTAGGAACTCTTTATAATCTTTAGAATGTTTTAGCACCTAGCACTCATCTTCTGGTTAGGCCTTCAGCCCACAGGGATAATCCTATTTAACATTCTGTTATGAAAGAAATTCCATACGTGATTATATGAATATGGAAAAAGTAACAACCAGATTCCTCATATTGATTTTCTAGATGGAGAATGGAGGGGTGAGATAAAAAAGAAAACAGATATATCCAAATAACAGCATTACTACTTTAGAATAATCTCAAAATAAACATTTTGTGTGGTTATGAGCCCATAGAGAGAGGAAAGGAGGTCAGCAGCAAAATGTTTATGGTGGTTATTTCAAAATGGTGGAACTTCAGATGATTTATAGTGCATTTGTATATCATTCGTTTTGACAGTATTTCAAAGTCATTTTTATATAGCTAGGTTAAAAACTATAGAGCTCTATTTTAAAACAATATACATTTTATGAAGCTTAATAAAATGAACCAGATACCTTCTTCTCATAAATTTTCAGTCTTTAATTTGGTAACATATTTTGGGAATCTCAAAGAGTATTTGCCAGTATAATGTGAGATATAACTCTCTTTTTAAAGTATGGAGCATCTTTTATTTCATTTTAGTGTGTTTTTATACATTTATTGGTGCATTATAGTCTCACATCATAGTGTAGTTCATAGTGATAGTGCATACATGCACACAGCACTTGGTGGGCTTTCCCTGGGCTCCCTCCCCCCCTTCCCCGTATATGATATTGAGATTGGCATTGGTATTCTTACATATGTTCATAATGTCAGTGGAAGTGATTCCTTCATTCATTCTCCCTCTCCCCCTCAACCTTCCCTAGACCACCTACCTTGCTCCACTCTTATTTTTATTTTTGGCAGTACTGAGGATTGAGCCCAGGGGTATTCTACCTCTGAGCTACACCCCCAGCCCTATTTTTATTCTTTATTTTGAAACAGGGTCTTACTAAGTTGTAGAAGGCCTCACTCAGTAGCTGAGGCTGGCCACAAACCTGGATCCTCCTGTCTCAGCTTCCCAAATACTGGGATTACAAGTGTGCACCACCACACCCGGCTCTTGTTCCACTCTATTACTGAAAGTCCCTCTTGTATCCCAATTACTCCCTGGCTTCCAAAAATGAGAGAAAACATATGACCCTTCACTGTCTCTAACCAGTTAATCTCACTTAACATAATCTTCTCCAGGTCCATCTATTTTCCTGCAAATGACATAATTTTGTTCTTCTTTATCACTGAGTAGAATTCCATTGTGTTTATATCCCATAATTTTTAATCCATCCATCTGTTGATGGACACCTAGGATGGTCCCATAATTTGGCTATTATGAATTGTACTGCTATAAACATGAATACGCATGAATTACTATAATATTCTGGTTTCAGTCCCTTTGGAAAGATACCCAGGAGTGGTATAGCTGGATCATGTGGTGAATCCATTCCCAGTTTTCTCCACACTGATCTCCATAGCGGCTGAACTAATTTGCAGTCCCACCAACAGTGTGTAAGAGTTCCTGTTTCCCCATATCCTCACCAGCATTTATTGTTGTTTGACTTCTTTTTTTTTGTGTGTGGTACCGGGGATTGAACCCAGGGGCGTTCTACCTCTGCGCTACACCCCCGGCCCTATTTTTTATACTTTATTTTGAAACCGGGTCTCACGAAGTTGCGGAGGGCCTCACTAAGTAGAGAGAGAGAGAGAGAGAGAGAGACAGGAAGAGAGAGAGAGAGAGAGAGAGAGAGAGAGAGAGAGAGCTGAGGCTGGCCGCGAACCCAGATCCTCCGGTCTCCGCCTCCCAAAGTACTGGGATTACAAGCCTGTGCCACCACTCCAGGCTGTTGTTTGACTTCTTGATGATTGCCATTCTAATTGGGGTTAGATGGAATCTCAGTGTAGGTTTGATTTTATCTCCCTGATTGTTAATATGTTTAATATTTTTTCATATAGTTATTGGCCATTTGTATTTCTTCTTTTGTGAAGTGTCTATTTAGTTCAATTGCCCTTTTTTTCATGGTACTGGGGATTGAATCCAGGGGCATTCTTACCTCCAAGCTATAACCCAGCCCTATTTTTTCTTCTTTAGTTTGAAACAGGGTCTCACTAAGTCACGGAGGGCCTCACTAAGTAGCTGAGCCTGGCCGTGAACCTGTGATCCTCCTGTCTCAGCCTCCCAAATACTGGGATTACAAGTGTGCTCCACCTCACCCGGCACAATTGCCCATTTTTGATTGGGTTATTTGTGTTTTTTAGTGTTAAGTCTTTTAAGTACTTTGTATATTCTAGATATTAGTCCTCTATCAGAGGAATAGTTGGCAAAGAATTTCTCCCATTCTGTAGGCTCTATCTTTAGACTCTTTATGGTTTCCTTTGATGAACAGAAACATTTTAATTTAATGCCATCCCACTTATTAATCCTCATTTTAATTTCTTGTGCCATGGGGGACTTATTGAGGAAGTGTCTACCTGTTCCTATATGTTGGAGTGTTGGACCTATGCCCTCCTCTAGTAATTTCAAAGTCTCTTGTCTAATTTCCAGGTCTTTGATCCATCTTGAGTTGACTCTTATGCAAGGTGAAAGTCAGGGATTTAGTTCCATTTTTCTCCCACAGGATAACCAGTTTTCCCAACACCATTTGTTGAAAAGACTGTCTTTTCTCCAACATATGTTTTTGACAACTTTGTCAAAAACAATCGGCTATAAGTTTGTGTATTTGTTTCTTTATCTTATATTTTGTTCAGTATGGAACATCTTTGAGAAACACTACTCCATAGATATGTCAAGAAAAGATTATTTTTAAATTGCATCTAAGCCATGATGTTCTATGGCTTAAGAATTTCTGTTTTCTTTCTCATGTACCTTTTAAGTACTATATTCAGAAACTTCAATGATTTACCTGTTGTCTCCCTTTTTTCCCATTACAATGTACACTCCATAAGATTGATATCTGAGCTGACATGTTTATTACTACAGTTCCTGTTTGAGTCATTTTGGACTGCTGTAACAGAATATCAGAGGTTGGCTTATCAAAAAAAGAAATTTATTTCCCTTGGTTCTGAGGCTTGAAGTTGAAGACCAAGGTACCAGCAACCTTGGTGTCTGGTGAGGGACTGCTTCCTGGTTCATTGAAAGCTGTTTTCTATAATCTTCACATGGCAGAAGGGAAAAAGGAGCTCTTCTAGGACACACACACACACACACACACACACACACACACACACGGGTACTAATCTCACTAATGAGAGTTCTGCCCTTATAACCTAATCATTGACCAAGGATCCAACTTCTTAGTACCATCACATTGTAGGTTAGGATTTCAGCATATGAATTTCATACTCGGTTTATAGTACTCCACATTTAGAATAGTGCTTGACACAGAATAGATAATAAATGATTACTAAATGAATAAACGGATGATTTCCTCATATAATTCTTATATCTTGTGTATAAATTTTGTTCTATAATTTTAGTGAATTCTTGAGTCACAAAATAATTAATTTCCAAGGCTTTTACTCATGCTGTTACATATATGGTTTCTAGAAAGACTAATAATTAATACATTTCCACTAGTTGTGAATGAGAGTATCCCTTTCTTCTCACCCTCGCCATCTTTGGGTAAGTATTACACTTTTTTATTATTTTTAATCTGACAAATGAAAAATATTTTATAGTATTTTTATATTATCTTATTTGGTTGCTATTAGAGTGAATTTTCTTAAATGCCACTTGAAATTTTTATTCTGTTAATGGTCTTTTTGGGTCATTTGCTAATAATTTTTTTGCTATGGCTCTTTTCCTTAGTAATGTGGAAGTGCTCTTTATATACTAAGGATAACAAATCATCATTTTATTGTGAAAATTCTAGGTGAATTTCATTCCCAATTTTATGTTTATCTTATTTCATATGGTATTTTTTTAAATTGGTACTGAGAATTGAACCCAGCGGCATTCTACCTCTGAGCTACAACCCCATTCCTTTTTTCTTTTTGTAACAGAGTCTTGCTAAGTTGCTGAGGGCCTCACTAAGTTACTGAAGCTGGCCTTGAACCTGTGATCCCCTAAGTTTCCCAAGTACTGGGATTAAAGGCGTGTGTTGCCACACTGGCTTAGATGGTATTTTTATATGTAAATATTTTTATATCAGTATATCCCTCAATTCCCTGAGGTCTATATGATATTTTATAATTCCTCAATAATTTTGGCCTGATACAGATTCTTTTTTAGTCTTTGGTATTTCATTTGTCATTTCAGTCTTTTATTTATTTTTCCTTTGTGTCACCTCTTGGTAAACTGATATGTACTTACAAATAATATTTATGGAAAAATATCTAATATTCTGATTCTGAATCTTAGCATTAAGAGAATGTCATTATTTTGTAGTTGCATATGACCTACAACTTGGCCGCACAACAAAATTTTGGGTAACAGTTATTTTTTTATAAAAACTCTGTAGATGTAATCTAATTTCATTTTAGTATTTACTCTTTGGTAGAAGAATTCTGAAGCTGCCTTGATTTTGATTCCCCACACCCTCAGACTTCTTTAACTTGAATGATTAGGGGAATCTTTGCCTTTGGGGTTTAAAAATGTCATTGCCATATAGGCATATATTTTTTCTGCATTTATTTTGCTGGGTTTTATAAGCCCTTTAGATAGCAAATTAAACTATTTATGTAAGTCAGATGATATTTTTAACCATATATAAAATTTAAAAATTATTCATTGAACAGAAGTCTATTCAAGGCTAGCAATTGGCCATAAATGGCTGATGAATTCTCATTGTCTAAACTGTTGCCATAAATTGAGATTTTAGACAGACTAACATAAATTTACGTAATCTAGCAGTCTAGGTAAACTGGGAGGGAGGTAAAATTCTTGGCATACCAAGCAGGAGGACTTCCTGATTCAGGATTTTCTTTTTTATTAATGAAACTGTTATCTTGGGAGCTGGATTCTGGGTTATGTGTCCTCTTTTGGCTCCTGGTCTTACAGATGGTTTAGCTTTTCTGGAGCTGTTGCTGTTCCACTCATCTGTCGGTGACTCTAGCCCGCGTGAAGTCAGCCAGGCCGTTGGCTTCCTAGGGGCAAACAGGAGTCTAAATGGGGTGGTCCATATTGGACATGTGCGGTCCATGGCTCCAGAGTTTATTCTCCCAAGGTAGGTAGTGTTAGTGAGTTTCTTCCTAGTTCTTCCTCTTTCCTGGTGATTCTGAGCTTTCTCAACAGGGGACTTTGGGAATCACCTCTAACTTTCTTCTTCAATATGATCTGCATTATTTTTGCATAATTTACTAAAAGCCATTGTCATATTGATGGTCCTTCTCATTGTTCAGATTTCTCTCCATTTTTTATTTTTTAATACTCAGTGGGTCATTTCAGTAGTAATCTGGAGCAATGGACAGGTAAATGACTTTTATGACACCAGGACTTTTCTGTTATTGTACTGATAAATACACATTCTTCTATAATTTCTCATAAGAGTTTCTCACCATCATGTTTTTTAACCTCATCTGGAATCATGCAAGTTGAATTTATTCTTCAAACACTGAATATTTATAATGCTTCATACACTCAGGATACCAAGAGAAATTTCTAAAAAATACTTTCTCCAAGACAGTCATAAGCTAGGTATGGTGGCACACTTCTATAATCCCAGTACTTGGGAGGGCTGAGACAGGAGGATCACAGGTTTGAGAGCAGTATGCAGCAACTTAATGAGACCCTGCTTCAAAATAAAAAATAAAATAGGGATGGGGGTGTAACTCAGGGGTAGAATGCCTCTGGGTTTGATCCCTAGTAACACACACACACACACACACACACACACACACACACACACGTAAGACAATCATAGTCTAGATAGCTGAACAGCAAGTAAACAACTAGTTTATGAAACAATGAGATTAATTCAATTATTCAGTATTGGGGAAAGTATTTAGACATCTCCTTAAGGAAGACATTGGAGAGGATAAGAATTGTAAATGAAACTGAGATTTAATGAAAGCGTAAGAGCTTTTCTGTTGGACCAATCAGGGAAGACCAGGGAAAGTCACTGAAGGAGAGTTAACAATAACATAACCCATATGTTATGGTTTGTATTTAAAATGTCCACCACACCTCATGTAGTAGATAAGGCAGCCATGTTGAAGGTGGGGTTTGGTTGCTGGGGAGGAGTCCCTGAGGGTCTGGCCTTGGGAAGTATATATAGATGTCTCTCCTCCCCTCGCTTTCTCTCAGTTCTGGCCTCCATGATGTGAGAGAAGAGCCCTTTGCCTTCTGCTGCCATTCCCTGAGCTCCACAGACTCCACCAAGCCTAACATGGACTGAAAACTCTGAAACTTCCAGAACTGTGGCAAATAAATCTTCCTTCCTCTAAATTGTGGTGGTCAGGTATTTGGGGTTACAGCAGCGAGAATGATGACTAAAGCACCAAAGTATGAAAGTGAAACATTATTTTATGCTAAATAAATTAAAATAGATTTTTGTGGATAATCATTACTTCTTTGTCTTCTTTCAAGTCACTGAGAAACGATATTGACAAAGGAAAGAACCCAGAAAGAATCTTTTGATTTTGTTGAGTAATTTAATGTAATCAAGGTCTTGCATATCTTGGTTATAGCCATTTACTCATCTAATGGAGAAGTGGAAAAAAAGAAACTAATATTGATATGATTTGAAATTTTGTACTGACCTTACTTGGGCTCTCTTGATTTCCACCCTTCCTCCCTAAATATATACAAGCCATCTGCTTAAAAATCTGTCCCAGAATTTTCTCTTGAGATTGATGTCAATGTTTCTATGGTTTCTGGAACGCAAACTTAAAAGGAATAAGGCACCTTTAGCCTCTCCTAGTCTTTTGGTGCCTTTTCATGTTTGTATGACTTCTGAAAGTTACAGTAGCTCCCTGAGCAGTATGTCCAAGACTGCTAGTGAATACTTGAAACTTTAAATGAACCAAACCCTATATGCACTATGCCTTTTCTTATGCATACATTCCTGTGATAAAGTTTAGTTTATAAATTAGCCACAGTAAGAGGTTAATAACAACAATCAAAAATAGAATAGTTATAACAATATACTGCCATCCCTCTTTATTCAAGGGTTTCAAATCCATGAATTCAACCAATGAAGGATCGTAAAATAAGATTGGATATGTACTGAGCATGTGCAGACTTTCTTGTTATTATTGTCTAAACATAGTCTAACAATTATACACAACATTTACATTACTTTGATATTGTAAGTAGCCTATACATGATTTATAGTATACAAGACAGCTGTGTGGGTTATATGGAAAAAGTTTACCATTTGTTTATAAGAGACTTGAGCATATGTAGATTTTGGTAACTGTGACAGGTGGGGGATCTGGAACCAATTCCCCATAGTACCAAGAGACATCAGTACTGGAATAAGTTATGTGGATGTGGTCTTTTTCTTTCTCTCCCCAAATATCTTATTGTCCTATACTGATCCTTGTTGAGATGATTTGGGATGAGAAAATGACTATGTGAGGTGAAGTGAGGTGAACTACAGGGGCATTATGGCATAGTGTTAGGCTGCTGTTGACCTCATGGGGATTTACATCAGAAGGGGGATGGTCTGCTTCATGTGATCCTGGACCATCATGTCTTGGAGAAGAACAGTAGTTGGATTTTAGGAGCAGATGATATTAATGGTTAGAGACCCTGGATAGCTGAAAAATCCACACACACCCCCGCCCCAGACTATGAAACAACATTGTAACGGGCAGTCAGTGTGTCTCACGGGTGACTTTAATGCTGTGTTCCATCCAAGTGCTGTTATACCATACTTTTTTTGCCTTAATGTTTGTGCAAATTTAAACATTTTGACAAATTTTGGTAATGTCCACATTGCTGGTTACCAGTTTCTTCATCTTCCTCTGAAGATGGTTTGATAAGTTCTTCCAGTCCCTCATATATTAATACTTCTTTTTTTAATTCCTCATTTGTTAGTATTTTTTAAAATACATTTACTGGTGCATTATAGTTTCACATCATAATGTAGTTCATAGTGATAGTGACATACATGCACACAGCCCTTGGTTCTTGATGGCCTTCGATTTGTTCTTCTTCATCAAGTGTGGCAGCAAATCCTTCCCACCAACTTGTCTTGGTGCACAAATGTTTTCCCTTGCTTCTTCATTTATCCCCAGGAAACCTTAAAAATCATCCCACCTTACTCCCTAAATTCTTTCAGTAGGCATTTATGGTTTCTGGTTTTAAATTCATCTAGTATAGCTTTGTTGAATGTTATTGTATCAGTAATAGTGAATGATTTCTAGCACTACATTATGTCCAGATTAGGAACTACATCATTGCTGATCAAATGTTATCAAATACCAGTGTATATGTTGCCTTGACAAACCAAATAATGCCATGGTCAAGGTACTGAAGCAATGAGGTTGTTTTTGGAAATAAAAATATAACCTTTACAGTTTTTATTTTCATAGCAAAAAAACTTAGTATGGTTAGGTGCTATTATTAGTAGGACTTTAAATTGCAAGTATTTTTTTCACTTTTGGGATGAACCATTCATGGAACTATTCCATAAGCAAGATGGCTGTCACTTACACTTCTTATGTTGCCAGAACATACGCAGATGATTTTTGTCTTTGATAGCACTTGAGTTCTTTACTCTGGGCACTATACCTGCTTTACCACATGCCCAGAAGTGTTGTCACCTAGCACCAGAGTTAATCTACCCTTCCATGGCTTGTGCTTTGGTGCCTCCTTTTCAGTTCTATGAATGTAGGTCCTATTGAGTGTCTTCTTCCAGAGGAACCTGGTTTCACAGCAATTAAGGACTGGCTTTATCAGCTTCTTCACATGTAAATGCAGCCAATCCAGTACTTTTTATATTTTGGTCCAGACCCCTCCCTGAATTTGTGTAGCCATCCCTTCCTTGCTGGAAATAGCTTGGTGTCACTGATTCAGAGGATCCCTGGCCAAAGTCTTCATAGAGGCTTGATGTTTTTGGTACAATTCATCGCCATCAATCAATGCATTCTGTTCATGTCTTCCACCTTCAAATTTAATGCCTTTTTCTTCTTGATTAAATACTTACCATGCACTGTGACTGTAACTTTTGCATGCTGAGGCTCCATAGCAAACAGTGCAAATTTCTTTCTCATTCTTCACAATTTCATGGATAGAAGATTTATTCCTACAAATCTTACAGAAAGATTGAGCAACCTCAGCATATGATTTTTTTCTTATCTTATTAAATTTGAGACCTTCCACCTTTTCACCAAAAGGGAGCACTTTACAGCTTCCCTATGGCATATGCGAATTGCCTGCATCACTGCTGCTGCCATCTGGGGATGCTATTAAGTAAAATAAAGGTTATGTGAACATAAGCATTATAGTCAATCTAGTAACTTAATCAACAGTCAGTTGAAAAACTGAGATACTATTAAGTGATTGATGGGTAGGTAAAGTATACAGTATGGATACAGTGGAAAGATTCATGTCCAAGGCAGGATGGAGCAGTCTGAGAATTCATCATGCTACCCATAACAGAGCATAGTTTAAAACTTACATATGTTTTACTATAGGTAACTGAAATTACAGAAAGTAAAACTAAGATAGGTGGAGAATACTGTAATTCAAGGTGTTATGTGTTCCAATTTGAAAATACCTTCAGCCATTTCAGATTCAGTCATCTGGGTCTGGATATTTGAATTATTTTCATAGCCTTAACTGTTCTTTCAGATTCTTTTCAATTATCTTCGGTTTCAATTTACTACATCTAACAGAAGATTGTTTTCACTACTTCCTAGATGAATACAGAGTTTATACTCTCCGAAAGATACTAACTTAAACCTGCAAGTCATTTGGCACATTGCCACATAAATAATCATTCCTATTTCTAGAATGGCCCATTGCTAAGCACTCACTCTCCAAGTTAATCTCCCTTTATTGGTAAGTTGAGGCATTTCTCATTTATTCTTTAATTATTGCTATCTCCAATTATTTGCCTTTCAAATACCGAAAGAATGGTTGTTGAGACAAAGATTTTTAACCAAACTATATTTGAGAGTATTTTTGTTGTTCATTTAAACTACTTTCCCCAGCAAGGGCTGGAAGGTTTGCTAAGCTTGGGTCATTGCCTTGGATCAGCTGGGAAACAGCTATGTATTCTCAGGATGAAATACAGCTGTTGAGTAAGGAAGGGCCACACAGAACTTGCATAGTCTTGGGGCAATTTTGGAGGCATTCATTTTACTCCCCTGGACCTAACATTGAAATAAAATTACATCTCACAGTATGCACAACTGACTGCCTCCCTGTCCACTATTTTGCTCAGTCTCCATTTCCCCTCTTCATTGCTGTGGCCTCTGGAGAGTAGACATCTTGATTTCCAAGACAGCACTTTAATTAGCATCACATTACTACAACATAAAGTTTGAAATTTTTAAAAAATCATACCTTTAAAGATTTTATTTCTTGCCTATGATGTGTGTAGCTGTTATCTTAGATAATAAGTAAGGACTATTTTTATAAAATAAGTAGTATCGCTGGTAGCAATTTTTGCTTTGCTGAGGTAAAGTGTTAGTCATCTGTCTCCAAAGAGTAATTGGTTAGATCTTAAATATTGCCGTATTTTTCTGGTTTTTTATTTGATTAGCCAATAAATATAGATACAGTATCTTTCCAAATTAGAGTTACCATGTTTGCATTCACCTGTATGAAGGCATTTTTTCCTAATATGTTGATGAAAAATTTGTTTCTTTAAAAAATTAACTAAAACTAAATCTGTGGTGATTGTATGTTTTGTTCCTAGAAAGGGTAGCAGATATACATGGGTGTATATTTTTACCTTACAGAAGAATATATGATATTCAGATAAGTATTTGTACCTAACATTTCTTCTTCTCTGGAGCTAGCATCCTCCCTCCCTTCATTCTGCTTCATAGGAGTCAGAAATTGTATTTATGTTTCAGGGACTTAGGAAAAATTAAATGTCTGTTTTCTCTGCTTGTTTTAAGGAGGAAAATCACAGTCTCCACTTTATTTCAAACTAGGTATCACTTGTAAAGTTATTCTCTAAATACCCCACTGTGCTGGTAAATACCAGTTATTGAACAGTTTGCACTGGATAGAGAATATCTGTTTTTGTTTTCTTCCTTCACAACCTTGAGATATTCCCCTTTCTTTCTCTTAAGTTCGCAGGAAGGAAGCTTTATTGATCCTCACATTTTTTTAAAAAAATTTATTGCCATTTATGCCAGAGCAGAGCTTGAATTTTGTTTCTTCCAAACACTTTGTTTCTGCCCCATCCCTTTCCCACTCGGGCACGTGGCTATTGGCTGGAATCATGGCGGGGAGTGAACATGGCCTACGCCGTCCGTCACTCCTCTCTGCTCTTCCCTCTTCTTCTGCTGTCTCTTCTCTGGCCATTCCAGAGTTGGAGCATGAAGTTAGGGTGGGGAGAATTGGTGGGGGGTATAGAGGAAAGGCTTGCAGATATTCTTTGCTTAACTGTCTTCCAGTCACGCTCTCTATGAGCTGTGTGTCCCCTTCAGGACACCTGGGGACAGCCTCCCTGCTGTGTTTCCTTCAGGGAGATGGTTCTGGCATGGTCCCCTCTTGCTTTCTGTCCTGCCCTGTGGTGCAGCTCAGAGCCTGCTATCCCAGGACTGCTGGGATGCCCTGCCCCAGATGGCAGTCTTTTTGGTTGGCCTGCAAGGGAGCCCAAGCTTGGCTACTTTCCATGGTAAATGTGATCTACAAGAAATGTGATATTCTTGACACACCATAGTAGAAGTGGTGGCAGTCTTCTATCACTTCTCCCAATTCCTTTCCCATTGGTCACAGAGCAAGTCTACTGCATAAGCAAAAATAGAATGCCGGCCTCATTTTCCTGCAACCTCACCCAGTTTTTAGAGGTTATCACTTGGTTTTGTGTGGGAGAAGCAGACTTCTTTCCTTGTAGGAAGAGGAAGGGAAACAAACTGCTCTTCCCTCAGACCACTGGTTCAGCATATATCTTGTCTTGCCATTATATTATAGGCACCAATGGAGGCCTTGGCAAGCCTGAGGCTTGATAAGTTTTTGGTGAATAAAGGAATGAATGAATGAATGTTGAACAAAAGGAATAATAAAAATATTAAAATAAGCATGTTAGACATTTATAGGAGCCGGGCGTGGTGGCGCACGCTTGTAATCCCAGTACTTTGGGAGGCGGAGACCAGAGGATCCGAGTTCGAGGCCAGTCTCAGCTCTCTCTCTCTCTCTCCTTGTCTCTCTCTCTCTCTCTCTCTCTCTCTCTACTTAGTGAGGCCCTCCGCAACTTCGTGAGACCCGGTTTCAAAATAAAGTATAAAAAATAGGGCCGGGGGCGTAGCGCGGAGGTAGAACGCCCCTGCGTTCAATCCCCAGTACCGCAAAAAAAAAAAAAAAAAAGAAATTTATAGGGATTTTTTTGTCTCTTATTGATGCTATAGCAAATTACCAGGAACTAAATGGTCTAAAACGACACATTTATTATCTTGTAGGGCTGCATTTCTTCTAGAGGCTCTAGGTAAGAACCCCTTTCTTGCCTTTCCCAGCTTCTGGAGGCTGCCCAGGTTCCATGGCTGGTGGCCTCTTCCTCCTTCAAACCAGCTTAGAAGTTCTCCCTCTTTTTTTTTTTTCAAGTGTGACCCTCTTTACTGCAACACTGTAAAAACAAAACACTGAAATAATTTGAACTTCTACTAAGTGGAGAATAGCTAATCAAGTTGAGGATATTGACAGTGCAAAATAATAGGAAAAAACTTAAATATATTAACATGAAAAACTCTCTAAGATTTTCACAGCAGCAAAAAGTACCATTATTAAAACCATGTTTGTAAAGAATGATTAATGATATAGAAAAAGACATACATAAATATATACTTGTGTGTGCATATATATAAAAATCAAGAATTTTTACAAAATGCAATAATACAGTCTGATCTCAGATAGTAAAAAATGCATAGGAAAAAAAAAAAAGAACCCAAATGTGATACACATTAGCCATGTTGCTTATGTCGCTTCTGAGTGAGGAGACAGTGACTGATTTTCTGCTTGTGTCCCCTACCAGACCCTGCTCCTAGAGATGAGGCCTTGTGGGCGAGGAGCATTCTTGATGGAGAGTTGTCCCTCTGACCTCTGCTTTCATCCTTCCATCTCCTTCTCTCTATTTCTCCTGCCTTCCTCTTATGAAAACCCTTGTGGTTATATTAGACCCATCCAGATAGTCCAGGATTATCTTCCAACTTTAAAATCTTTCACTTAACCACATCTGCAATGCCTCTTTTTGTTACATAAGGTGATGTATTCACAGATGTCAGAGATTAGTGTGTGGAGATCTCTGTGGTACCCTTATTCTATCATAGAGACCCTCCTAATGTTACGCTTATGCAAGGTGTAAGTGAGACCCTTATTGGGATGGATCAGGTATTATTATTCCTGGTGCTAGTATTTGCCGATACTCCCCTCTGCCCTCTCACCTCACTTGCTCCGCCACCCTCCCCAGTCTGACTCTTCCTTTAGAGAAGACCTTATTGGACGTTTCTAAAAGGTGTTTCCACCTCTCCATACAAAGGTCTAGGGATGGAAATGCCTGGGTGCAAGATATCACAGATGTACTCTACTTGCTTAATCTCATGCATCTAAATGCCTCCTCTTCTCCTGAGATCGCGGAACAGTCAGTACTCAGGAAGCATGTGAGTAATGAGTTCTCAGATTCTCACCATTCCTGAAGTGAATCAGGCAAACCCCTCTACCAACTTAGGACAGGCATTTATTTTTGGTGCCACATATTTGGACAAATCATGACTTAGGCAAAATTTCTCAAGCTTCCCTTGGATTCTTGAACCCATTTTTCACTTCGACCATTTTGCCTGGCAGCCCATCCTGCTGTGGAAAGCAGCACTGAGGTTCGTTCTGCACTGCCCTCCTCGAGTGGCGTTTCCACACTTCCAGATCCTTAGAATTGCAAAGTCTTTATTCTGTTACACCTTTGCTGTAGAACTTTTGGTGTGTGTGTGTGCATGCCCCTATGCACAGGTGTTTGAGAAGTCCTGTGATGTAAGTGGTTACGGCCATAGACTTTGGAGCCGAGCTGAAACGTCGATCGATGGGTGGCTTTGGGCTTCTCACTTTACTTCTCTGGACCCTGGTTTTCTCACCTGTAACGTGGATTTGTGTGAGGTTAAATGAGTAACACAGGCTACTGCTTCATTCACACTTGATATAGTTAATGCATTAGGTATTCGTCTCCAGTGTGTGCTTATGTATTTGTCTGTCTGTATCGCCATAGATTATAAGATGTTGAAAAGTAATGGCAGTCTCCATGGTATGTATCATAGAGTGCTTGTTGTAGATCAGAAACATGAAAGTTGCTGACTTCAATTCTGCTTATGCTTTTGTTTTTCCCTTTTCCCTATATTCCCTGTCTCTGTGAATGGCATTGGCATTTCCCCAGATGCACAAGTTCCAACCTAGAACTCATTCACTCTTGCTTTTCTTTACTTTCTTCTCCAATACCTGTTATTGATCTGTCTATCCTGCCTACCATTATCTCCAGTCTCACCCCTAAAAATCAGACTCACTACTATAATAGACTACGAATTTTTCTTGTTTTTATTTTGCCTGCCTCTCTCCCTTCCTCCCTCCTTCCCTCCTTCTCTCTTTTCTCCTCCTCCTTCTCCTCCTCTTCCTCCTCCTCCTTCTTCTTTCTCTCTCTCTCTCTCTCTCTCTCTCTCTCTCTCTCATACTTGGGGATTGAACCCAGCAGCATTTTACTCCCAAGCCCTTTTCATTTTTTATTTGGACACAGGGTCTTGCTAAGTTTCTGAAGGTGACCTTGAATCTGTGATACTCCTGTATCAGCTTACCAAGTACATGGATTACAGGTGTGTGCTACCACACCCAGAATAATCCATTCCTTAACCAGCAGCCAAAGTACTCTTTAAGACACTCAAGTCAGTTCATAATATTACTTTACCTAAAGCCCCCCTATGATTTATTGTGCTTAGAATAACATCTGTGCCCCTACCTCGCTTTCCACTCCATGGCTGCGGCCTGCGTCTCCCACCTCATCTTGTCTCACTCTCCCCGGCTCACTTGGTCCCAGCGCTTGGCACTCTCTGCTCTTCACACCTGTCAAGCTCTTCCCACTTATGCCTATTGTTTGAGTGGAGTGCTGAAGGCTTGCTCTGTTTGATTCTGGACTGAGCTATTATAATTTCTTTCTCTTAGGGAAATGATCCAGTCACCCAAGTGCCTGAGTTCTCTGCTGGTGTCTTTGGCACAAACATGAAAATTGAAGTCTTGGTTTTTGTTTTTGTTTTCTAATCAGGGTTCTCACTTTTTTGGCTTTGAAAGGACAAGCTTATTAGTGACTTTGGGGTATTGAAATTACTAAAGGCAATGAAAGATCAGATCTTTGAATGACATTCATACCATGCAGTTGTATTGAGACTTATTTCCTGGCTTACTGCTGGTTATTTTTCTTTGTATTCCTTTATTTGTTGCAGAGACTTGTTGCAATTGTTGTAAATGTTTATATCTACTTATTAGAGTGATTACTTTGCATTTATGTCTCAGCAGTGTGCATACTGTAACTCACACAAAATGTTAGCTGTTAAAAAGCGACTGCTGGGTCTGAGTTAATTAAAAATACAGAGGAGGCTGAATCTCATTGTGGGTGTAGTATCAGGCTCTGTTTAGACAGGGTTTTTATATATATTGAAGTAGAAAGTGGAAAAAAAACACCAAAAGACAAAAACAAAATAGAAAAAGGAAAATAAAAGCCTTGTACATGGATGAAGCCACATGCTTCAATCATGGCTGCTATTTTTTAATACCACAAAGTAAATGGTTTATGTTTGATTACGATTCTCCTTTTTAGAAATTTATCTGCCAGCAAGCACTAGACAGAAAGTAAATTTTGTGCCACTTCCAAATTTCTTTCCTTCTATTCCTCTCTACTATTTTTGTCACCTTTTTTTTTCTCTCCTCGGTGAAGGACAGTGTTAGCAGCAGCAAGAGCACTTGAATTAACTTAATTTATTTTTCCTTGTTTGCAGAATCGTTCAAGGTCCATAGCAAGGTGAATCTTTCTCAGACTATGCATGCATTCTCAAACTGCAGATACCACCCAAGAGCAAAATACTGATTGCTGGGAACCATTAGGATCCTCACCCCTTCACTACCTATAGAAAGATAAGTCACAGGGTTGCTTCATGCTAGAAACATGAGAGCTCTCTCTAACCACATAGTGAGATACAATTTCAACATGTATGTGTGGGGTAGTTAATATATGACAATAGGAATTTAGATACCTGCTTGGATGGGCTGATATTTAATTAACATTTGTGGTAGTTGATTGTTTTCCAGGAATGATAAATTTATGTTCTCCAAATTAAAGTATTACTTTAAATTCATTTTGTCTCTTAATTAATCTAAAAATAGTTCTTTCAAAGTAAATTAAAGCTAATTCAAGTTTTTGTTGTAGGGAAATTATTTCCTCCTCTGTACCCCATCCTCAATGAGAAGAAATGAGAAAATTCAGGATAGCAAGACAAAAAAAATCTTCAAAGTATTCAAAGATTGTTATTTAATCAAATATGAAGATATAGAGAAAAATTTCTGTATGTCCTGCTTGAAATGTTTGTAGGATTCAAACCTCTTGGGTGATTCTAATCGACCAGCTTCTCTAGAGGTGGATTTTCTTCTTTGGTCCAATTTGTGTCAAAGATGAGTCTTAGACACCATCCGGTGTCCATGCAGTTTATTCTGGCAGTTCTCTTTCAAGATAGACAGCAAGAACAGGCTGGTTCCAAGGGCCAGATACAGTGAGGGGTCGGTCAGATAACTGCCTGACCCAGAGGGTTTCTGTCTCCCAGAGACCACTTTCAGAGTTTGAGGAATTTTCCCTCTTTCTTATGCCCACTTAAGAAGTTATTAGCTGTTTCTTCCATAAAGGGAGTTTAAACTGTTATTGTAAGGGTAAGCTTTGTTTTAAGGTTCATGAAAGTTCCACCTCTGCTGAGGTGGCCTTGCCTAGGGCAACCAGGAATTTTACTTCTCATTGTCATAAAGAACCAGTAATCCCTGGAGCCAGGGTTGGAAGTCTCCAGGCCAGGTTGTAATGCATTGCTAAGTGACACAGTGTAGAGCCTAGGAAATGTTTGAGTAGGCCTTGAGGCTATCATTAATTTTATAGCCGTAGTGGTTCTTATGGTATGCTATAATAATTGAGCTGATAGTGTTACTATTAACAGAGAACATAAAAAGACTTGTGCAGACCAATACCCAGCAGGATTTAGTTTGTAGATCATTGTGTTGGAAATGCCCAACAGGCATTGCATATGTGTGTAAGAAATGATGGTGGAGTTCCAAAGTCAAAACTGTTAGTTTCAGTTGAGGAGTTGTTTTAGGCACAGTTCCACTGGCCGGAAGATGGCAAATGAGAAACTAGCAAATAGCAGTCAGTTCTACTCATCCACTTTATTAGCATAAAATGATATGAAAACGGCACAGGAAAAGACATATGAGTTAATTCTTCCTCCTAGTGTCTGTCTCTCTTCTTTTTCTTCATGGGCTGTTGTCTGGGTAGAAGCTATAGTCAGCAGTCTACTTGTGGTGAAAAACCATCCATGTCACATAAAATTATAATATATATTATAGGGATAATTATGTTTCTCATATGCATTATTACAGGAGGTAACATTTCATTGAGGAGTAGAGTTTTTATAGGTGGCTGATAGTAGGAAGAGGTGCTTTCCAGGTATACTGTGTGATGTTACCAAAACGAGTCCTCAAAAATTGCATTGGACTATTAGGAAAATGCACTATGTATGGAGGGGAGGGATTGGTTTTAAATTAGAAAATATATTTATTCAATTAAAACTGAATAATGCAATGAAAAGATTAAGAGCAGCAGAGACAAATTATGAATATGATTCTAGAACATTATTTCTAGTCTCAACTGGTTTGGTTCATAGGTTCATAGGATGCTTTTTTTTTTTTTTTTGTGGTACCGGGGATTAAACCCAGGGGCGTTCTACCTCTGAGCTACATCCCCGGCTCTATTTTTTATCCTTTATTTTGAAACCGGGTCTCACGAAGTTGCAGAGGGCCTCACTAAGTAGCTGAGGCTGGCCACGAAACCAGATCCTCCGGTCTCTGCCTCCCAAGTACTGGGATTACAAGCGTGCACCACCATGCCCAGCTTCATAGGATGCTTTTTATTTTCAATGGAAGGAGTTGTATCTTAAAAATTGTTTTACTATGAAAACTCAATACCATTAGCATGGGCAATGAGCCATATTTGGGGTACATGGCTTTATGTTTTTGAAAATATGTCTAATCGTATCCCATTGAAAATGTTCATTTAATAATAGAGTTGATATTGTTATTGTTTTTGATGTTTTATAGAGTGTGACACTTGGTTTCAAAATGCTTATCAAAACAAATGTATAAATATTATGTATGTAGCTAAATATTTTATTTATATATAAATGTATATTTGTATATATAGTAATTAAAATTCAAAGAATTTTAAGAGTTATAGCTGTGTCTTTTTAGAACCATTAGTTTAGTACTTTGATTTTTATTAATTATGTGACCTATTTTCTAACTTATTATAGTAATATTTCAACAAATTAATAAATGTGTTCATTTTCAGCAACTGCCAATATTCACAGAGGTAGTAGTAGTAAAATGCAAAATTGGAGATATCTACTTTATCTAACATTGGATTTTTTTTTTGTGGTACCGGGGATTGAACCCGGGGGTGTTCTACCTCCGAGCTACACCCCTGGCCCTATTTTTTATACTTTATTTTGAAATCGGGTCTCACGAAGTTGCAGAGGGCCTCACTAAGTAGCTGAGGCTGGCTGCGAACCCGGATCCTCCAGTGTCCGCCTCCCAAGTACTGGGATTACAAGAGTGCGCCACCACGCCTGGCGTTAACATTGGATTTTTAAAACACAAATATTGATGCTTGTATTTAACCAAAATAAAAACAAAAGTTTTAATCATCTTTTGCATACCCTGTCTTTCAAATTCTAGATAATTCCTTATTAATATGTTTATTATATTTAAGAGGATTTCAGTAGAATGATTAAACTCTATTCTACTTTATGTTTATATATATATGCATGCACATATATATATATATATATATATATATATATATATACATATATATTTAATTACTGAGATATCCTTGAGCCCATAAAGCATGACAGCGAAGCAGGTCAATTTCTTAAACAACAGTATTTCATTCAGTACCTTGGTGGTTGTAATTAACGTTTCTGTTTAGTTCTAATTATAGTTTTTGTATCACAGCCATTATGCTAATGGTGTTATTCAGTAGTATGTGAGATTGCATTCATTATCACTGGTGAATTAAACCTTTATTAAAGAAAAATTCCCGCAGGCCTCATTCTGGAGTTAAGTAATTATTCATTTGGTTTTATCCTAGCAATTAGCTTATATACTGTAGCACTCATTATTGAGTTTCTATACCTCACTGAATGAGATTAACCCACCATGGTAAATAAATGCCTAAAAGCTCCCAAGCTCACAATGTGTTGCTTTTTAAGCATATTATTATATAACAAAATAAGGAATCAGAATGCATTGAAGCAGCATTCTGGCTTCCAACAAATAATGTACTTGCTGGGAAAACTATGCTGGACATTTTGTGTTTAATTCAGAATTTGAAAAAAAAAATTGCAATTGAAGTCCTCCAACGCTAAATTCACCTTTGTGGGTGTATGTTTTCCTTTGTTTAATTCCATTCCATTACTTGCTTGCTTGTTGAATTATGTTATTGTGCCTATTTGATTCTGATAACAGCCTATTTCAATTGCACAGCCTCTAAGTAGAACATCCAAACCAATTAGATCTCCATTCCAAATGTGTTCGGAGAGAGCTGGATCATACATGGGATCCTGGGCCATGTATTATAAATCACTAAAAGTTGTTGATTTTTACTTCTAGTAAAACCTATTTGAAATTATTGCTCTGTTTTGACATAGGCATTATTGTCATCAGAAGGTCTACCTTCTCACTGTACTATAAGGCCAACCCTGGTGTCAAGTTTCCACATTCATTATCAGCTGTTGTACTTACTGTCACTGTTTCTCTTCTTGGGGCTTATCTGTCTACCTACTCAGCCTCCTTTAATTTTTTTCTAGAATTTACTTAGTTATAATTTACTTAGAATTTATTTAAAGTACAAAGTAGAGTCCTTTTGGGTCATATGTATGTCTTTTCAGTCCCTAAGAAGAAAGTAGTTACTTTCTTTACACTTTTTATTGTAGACTGTGGTCTCTGGGTACAACCTCAAAAACAGCAACATGAAGTTTACTATGGCAATAATATACCTGGAAAGCTAATATTAATAACTTTTCATAATGTATTTATGTTCTTTACCTGAAATGAAATTTATATGAAAATAAATTTAGAAGTTGGAAACTTTGGTTGTTTCAAATTTCTAGTCCATCCTAAATACACTTTGAAAAATTAATTGCATTTTTCAGAGAAAAGATTATCATCTTGGAATTAGTTTTCTCCTTTTGCTACTACAACTTTTTAAATCCACTTTTATGATTAGTATATTTAAGTGGCTGTGCCACTTAAATTGGTGTGACCTTGTGAATGTTACTGTACCTGCTTCCCAGGGTCCTCTTCCTTACATGGAATTAATGAGTGCCTATCTCTTAGTGTTGCTAGGAAGATCAAATGAATTCATATGTGCCAAGCCCTTAGAACAGTGACTGGCATATTGTACATACTCCTAAGCGATAGAGGTTTATAATTACTATCATTTTAGAATTTTAGTGGCATGTCCACAATATCATAATGAAGGCCATGTGGCAGAATCTATGACATTTGCCATTGGAGCAGGGTATATATTTATACCATGGCATTTGGAAGGAATACTTTTGAAAGTACACAGTTTATTGTGTGGAGTTTATATCTCATATCTAAGCTAATAGGGTCAGTGTGTGACCAGTCATTGGCATTAAATGATTCAAATATAAATTACCCTTGTTATACTCTGAAAGGTTTTCTATTCCTGCTGTGATATTTTCTCTATTGCAACACTTATCAAAATTTTGAAGCACAGTGAAACTGAATGATTCTATACTTTTATTACTGAAATTATTACCTCTCTTGATTCTCCCAAAACTTTTGATTCTATTGAAAGGACTCAACTTTATTATCATTAACTAATATTTATTACATGACAATTTTGTTAAAATTCGAGGGCCACAATTGTATACTCTAGGTGGTTACATTTTATTAAAAATAAAAAAAGAACAAGCATATATAATCCAAATGGCCCTAGTCGTCACTACCCTGTAGGTACAAAAGAAATCACATTTGTGTTTGTGTTAGGTTTCCATTGCTATGACAAAATAGCTGAGAGGATCAACTTAACAGGAGAAAGCTCTGTTTTGGTTCATGATTTCAGAGGTTTCCTGGTTTGTTGGCTCCACTGCTTTTGTTCCTGTGGTGAGGAACACATTTATTGTGGGGAGTGTATGGTGGAGCATGGGTTCTACTTCACTGGCGCCAGGAAGCACAGCAGAGAGGAAGGGCTGGGATCCCATACTCCTCAAGGGCATGCCCCCAGTGACCTAACTTCCTTCCACTAGGATCCTGCTAAAGGTTTTACCACCTTCCAACAACACCATGGGCTGGGGAGCAAGCCTTTAGCACATGGGGATGTTTAAGATCTAAAGCGTAACAATGTTAACACAGATTTTCCTCAACAATAAGCAGAAATGATTGACTCTAAGGAGTTCTGTAGCCATCAGTATTTTTGTAGGTGTCTCTAGAAAACTTAGAGATTCTCATGCCTTTTGCATGTCCTCAAATTCCTGAGGGAGGTTCAGGGCTATTATCATTGTATTCTTCATGAAATTGTTCCAGTGTGTCTCTTGGTGATCCAAAGCTGCAAAACTCTAGAGGTACAAAACGTGTTTTGTCCCTCTCAGTGGCCCAGAACTCTGCTGTGTTTAACGAGAACGGCACTGAAAAGAATCTCCTTCTCACTGTGCATCATTACATTCTTGTCACCTATTTCCCAGAACGCAGAGTTCGTGCCCCATGTGCCCTAATGACCTGCAGCCCTTTGCAGTATAGGGGCCCAACAACCCTTGCTTGGGGCTGGAGAGAAGATCCATACTGTCAGAATTTGGGTGTCTGTGGGGTCTATGTCCAACAATTTGCAGTGTGCAAAGCCTTGTACCTGCCATTATCCAGAAGAGAAAGACAGGTCCTATGGCCACTAGGCCAGGTCCCTGTCTCCTCTCAAAGACTGATGAAACTGGCTGCCTCACTTCCAGGCACGCTGGCCCTCTTTATTTGCTCTGAACATATGTTGGGAGTTTTCATGTGCTTTTCTCACTATATAAAATAGTAATAATAATAAATAATAGTCAGTACCTACTGTGTACTCACAATATCCTGGGAACTCTTCTAAACAACTTACCTAATTCCCCAAACAACCTCATGAAGTTAGTATTATTGTCATTGTTCTCATTTTAGAAATTAAGAAACAGTCACATAGCTTAAGAAATCTGTCAGACGTTTGCAGGTGCAGAGTGGGGATCTGAGCTCAGGCAGATCCCCACTCTCTGAGCACACACAAAGCAAGTTCATCTGATAGAAGACCTTGCTTTCAAAGGTCCATGCCATTTGACCGTACTGCTCACTCCTCCCACATACGATATTCCTTTCCTCAATATACCCCCTCATTCTCTGTCAAGACAGCAGCATTGGACAACTCCAGCAACAGAGAGGCCTTGAGGCAGGGTGCCTAACCCAGAGAGCTCTGGCAAGATGAAGGCAGAATACTTTAATCCTAGATGGCACTAGAGATATAAAAGATTCTCTGTTGTGCAAGATAAGAATTTACTTTGAAAATAGGAAGGATCTTGGTCTTGGGATGAGTTGAAGATGGAGATTGAGGGTTCTTTATGAAGACCTAGTCTAACAACCAGCTTGTAGAACTAGAGTATAATTTCAGGACGAGGCTGATGTCAGAGCAGTGAGGCTCCCTTGATTAAGAATGTGACGCACAGCACAGCCCTCAGAAAGGGCTAAGGGAACTTGCTATGGGGTGGTAGGTCTGAAATCAATGGTATTGCACATATAGTAACAGTAGAAGAAGATGAAAACGATAGAGCTTCATAACTCTGCCTTTGTATCTAACCTAGGAAGAAATACACAGTTTACTCTAATTTCTTATCTAAAGAGATACTCTTTTGTGAATCAAATTTTCTTTCACAGCTGCATGATTAAGAATTTCCTAAAAGGTCCTACTCATATCTCCTGGTATTATTTTCATGTTGAACTTTTTTTTTTTTGTGGTACCTGGGATTGAACCCAGGGGCGTTCTACCTCCGCGCCACACCCCCGGCCCTATTTTTTTATACTTTATTTTGAAACCGGGTCTCACGAAGTTGTGGAGGGCCTCACTAGGTAGAGAGGGAGAGAGAGCGAGAGAGAGAGAGAGAGAGCAAGTGAGAGAGCTGAGGCTGGCC
Organism: Glis glis; assembly: GCA_004027185.1. Taxonomy (NCBI): domain Eukaryota; kingdom Metazoa; phylum Chordata; class Mammalia; order Rodentia; family Gliridae; genus Glis; species Glis glis. Next base: position 28,501 of record PVJS01005742.1, on the reverse strand, counting down.
GCGAACCTGGATCCTCCGGTTTCCGCCTCCCAAAGTACTGGGATTACAAGCGTGTGCCACCACGCCCGGCCTGAACTTTTTTTTTTTAAAGCTCAGTCTATTTATTTCTCCAGAAATGCTGAACATCTGGTATGTCAATTGTAATTATTCTTTTATATTCATTATGATTTTAATTTTGATTCTCTGCTATCATATTTTGAAATACCATATTTGCTTTAAGTTACCTAATCAAAATTTTATAGGCATCTTATAAAGAACAATGAGTTTGTTTTAAAGGGAAATGAAATAAAAACCCATATGCTTAGTATGAGATAGTAGTTACAATAATGTACTATTTAGGGACTTGTAATTTAGCTATCATGATTTCATAACCAATTGTTCCCCAGCCCTCAGGGATTAAGAATATGGTTTCCATGGTAATTCTGGATTCTGAAAATGCTCATCTTTGCCCTAAATGGATAGTAAATAGTTTGGGTAGAAAACAACCTGTCTGTTAGCTTGGATTATAGCTTAGTGTCGTAGGAAAGAGAAATACACTACCTGTTTAAAAATAGACTAGTTTCAGGGCACCATAATACCTTCGAAGTCTGTGCAATCACAACCCCTTGATTGCCAGTGTTAACAAAAGCTTGTTCTTTAATTACCTTATTGCATTCAGCTTCTGTTTCCTTCCAAAACCCAATTATGGCTAATAGCAGCTTTAAGCTGAGTCTTGTTGTTTATGGCAGTTCATTTTCAAGTGCTGTGTTTGATCATCATCTGTCTTCATGACATAAAGAATGAGGTTCATATTTTCATTGGACACTCCAGTTTGCTAGTCTTCACCTTGCCCACATGTATAAATGGAATTCTTATATAACGTGGATTTTTTCCCTAACCAGAGGCTGTTCCCTAAATGATGAAAATCTTGTTATTTCCCTAAATTCTCATTAACTGTTTTTTCAATGCAGTATTTCCAGCACCTCACTCCAAAGGGATATTTGAATTTTGTAGAAAAGGGATGGGAAACTTTTTTTTATCCATTCCTCCTACAAATCCATTTTCTCCCAGTGTGGTGTTCATTGCCTAATCATTCTCTGCAGCTTAGATTCATATGTTCTCCTGCAGAGACTAGCAGCCTGCCTTCTAGAGTTGAATCCAGAATAATTCAGCAGTCTAATTTCTGATTTAATTCCACTGCTCTCCAACTGTGGCATAAACCAAGCTCTGAGAATTGCATGCAATTTGTGGCACTTTGCGTTAGCTGAAAATACTTGTGTCTCTATTCTCATTCTCACTAGAGTCATTGTTTCCATGATAACTAATGGGCTCCAAGTGGAAAAAGGAGGAAAAGGCACAATGCAAGATAAACAGGAAAAGACAAATTCAAACAGTAGGAAACATTCCTATTGCTTTGTTGAAAATTAACTTCAGTGTACTGTTTGTAGCTGGTTTGGGCTGTTGTAGAGATGGAAGCGATGAATAGTTTTTATTTGCATCTATCCCTCTAACATCTCCATCGTCTCCCTCCCATGTCTTAGATGGCCAAGGAAACATGTGGACACTAAGATGGTGGTGCTGGCCTATATTATATACAGCTATTTGTCATGTTCCAACTAAGTCATTTTCTTTCTGAAGAAATATCTTTATTTTGCTTTTGGTCTGTCCGTGAAAAAGACCCTGTCCCTGCATTGACCACCAGCCGGTGAGAACCTTTCCACTCAAAGTGCATTGATGTCAGCAACATTGATATCAGTGGACTCATGTTAGAAATGCAGAATACAGACTATACACCGGACCTGCTAATCATGAGCAGCGTTTAGGCAGAACAGATATATGATATTAACATTAACAAGATCCTCAAATAATTCATAGATCACCACTTAATAGGTATTATATATAAAAACACTTTAGGTACAATTATCTATAGAGGTATATGTGTGTGTGTGTGTGTGTGTGTGTGTGTGTGTAAGTTATCTATCTAATTACAATGTCAAGGAACATAAATGATACATGGCTGAAAATCAAAGAGAATTAGGAAAAGCTATATACCCAGAATATAAATGGTCAAAACGGTTTATATCATGGATAGAAAATATATATAAATTCCCTTAGGACTACTTGCAAAAAATCCAAATATAAGCTAGAAGGAAGGTATAGAAGCCCCCAAATATATTTAATATATATTAGGTAACTATATACCTAATATGCAGATAATGTATATACTAATATCATGTATATTAAAGCCAGTAAAACACCTTATTTTATAAGAGGATTATTGCCGTCATATTTTATAATTCTTTATTTTAAAAACAGTCTCTTGAAGAATAGAAGTTTGCGGGCTTCTACATCTTCCTTCCTATTTAGATTTGGATTTCTTGAAGTAGTTCTAAGGGAAGTCATATATATCTTCTTCTATCCATGCCACAAACCACTTTGACCATTTATATTCTGGGCATATGGCTTATCCTAAACCTCTTCAATCTTCAGCCATGTATCACTTATTTTCCTTGACAGTGTAATAAGCAACCTCACAGGATGATGCAAGACAAGATATTTCTATTGAGACTAATCCAAGTTTTGATAAAATTCAGTCTGTTCTAATGGAAATTTCTTCTCTTGAAAATGATCCACACTGCCAGGTATAGCTTCAGGGTGGATATATATAAATTATCCCTTCAGTTTTATTGGCTTCATGTTGCTATTGAGGAGAAACTTGCCATACTAGAATCTTTCTTCTTTTTTTCCAATTAATTTCAACAGTAAAAATAAAGTCAAAAGTAATATATTATGTTTCTTTTCCTTGACATTTTCTAATCTAGGCTGAGGTAAACAAAGACAGATGTTCATAAGCATAATGGGTACTTTTGAAATTTTTATCAAGGGGAAATAATTTTTGATGTTTTAACATGTTAGAAGGCGTTATTAGATGTTACCTTACTGGGACAGTAACATTCTATGTGACCCTTTATTTGTTTGGACTGAAACACTACCTTATGGCATATTTTCACATATTTTTATAACAGAAAAAGTTTTCAAATGTGTAGCACTAGTATTTGAGACCAGCAAGATTTTTGGAAATCAACAGTTTTTTAAAGCAAACACGTTTATTCCATTAGAAATAATATTTTCCAATGATTGTCAGTACATTTTGGTTTATTTGGCTGTAATGGTTTGGATTTATAATGTCCTCAAGACCTCATGGAGAGCAAGGCAGCCATGTTGGAGGTGAGGCTTGGCTGCTGAGGAGGGGTCCCTGGGGGTGTGGCCTTGGGGATTATATGTGCTCTCTCTTCCCCCTGCGTACCTCTCATGCTTCGCACTCCCATGATGTGAGAGCAGGGCCTTGCTCTCTCCTTCTCTCTGTATCTTGCTGCCATGCCCTTAGCTCCACAGACCCTGTATGACATGGACTGAACCCTGAAATCTCCAAAAACTGTGAGCAAATAAATCTTAATTCCTCCAAGTTGTGTGTGGTCAGGCTTATTAGGTCACAACATTGAGAATGACAATCAAAATAATGGCAAAGGCGAATACTGAAAAACATTACAGCTTTCTGTGTCTACTTATTTATACATTTAATCATTTGATTCTTCTCTCCCTTCCCTTGCTCTCCTCCTTGCCCTTCCATCATGAACACTTGGGTTGCCCCCCTCTCCTCCCCTCCCTTGTTCCTTCCCTTGCTTTCTTCCTTTTTCCTTTCTTTCATCTATCAGTATGTTACTACTGATCCTTTTATTATTATTATTATTTTTTTTTGCGGTACCAGGGATTGAACGCAGGGGCGTTCTACCTCCGCGCTACGCCCCCGGCCCTATTTTTTATACTTTATTTTGAAACTGGGTCTCATGAAGTTGTGGAGGGCCTCACTAAGGAGAGAGAGAGAGATAGAGATAGAGAGAGAGAGAGACAGGGAGAGAACTGAGGCTGGCCGCGAACCCGGATCCTCCGGTCTCCGCCTCCCAAAGTACTGGGATTACAAGCGTGCGCCACCACGCCCGGCCTACTGATCCTTTTATATGGCACTCTATCTGGTACAAAATAAATTCATCTTTGATTCCAGAGATTTTTTTAACCTGAAGCTACATAAGTATATTACTCAGGATAATTCAAATACTTATTTGTTAACACTAGAGTGGACATTTTTATACAGCTAAAAATATGCCATGAATGTCCATATCCATTTCTAAAACCTTAAAACCAAGTTAAAATTAGATTTTTAAATTTAAAAATCCTGGGAAACTGTGAACAGAGTAAAAAGGCATCAGACACAATGGGAGAAAATATTTGCAAATCACATATATTTTATATCAAGTATAGAGATCTATAAACAACTTAGAGACAACACAATTTAAAAATGGGCAAAAGACTGAAATAGACATTTCTCCAAAAAAGATGTACAAATGGCTAAAGCACATGAAAGATGCTCAACATTACTAATCATTAGGGAGATACATAGCAAAATGACAATGAGATACCACCTCATACCCATTAGGATGGCTACGATAGATATAAGATACAAAGAAGATAAGAGTTGATGAGGATACAGAGGAACCAGATTCCTATGCATTGTTTGTAGGAATGCAAAATGATAAAGATGCTATGGAAAACAGTATGGCAGTTCCTAAAAAATTAAAAATTGAACTAATTATACCATATGATCTAACAGTTCCACTTCTGGATATTCAAAAGAACTGAAAGGTGGATTATAAAGAACATTTATTAAATTCCACATTCATAACAGCATTATTTACAGTAGTGGAAGCATTAAAGCAACCCAAGTGTCCATCGATGGATGATTGGATAAGCAAAATGAGGTATATACATACAAGGAAATATTATTTAGCCTAAAAATGAAGTAATTTCTGGTATATGCTACCACATAGATAAACCTTGAGGACATTATACCGAGTGATATAAGCCAGTCATAAAAAGACTGTAGGATTACATTTATATGAGATATATAAAATAGACAATACCACAGAGACTGAAAGAAGAGTGGTGGTTGCCGGGAACTAGGGGAGGAAGGAACGGGAAGCTTAGTGAATATAAAGTTTCAGTTTTACAAAAGGAAAACAGTTCTGGAGAAGGACAGTGGTGATGGTTTCAAAACATTATGAATGTATTTAGTGCTATGAAACTGTGTTCTTAAAAATGATAAAAATGGTAAATTTATGTTATATATATTTCACCACAAAAAAATTTAAAAATGAGAGGAGGGGTGTTTTTAGTTTTGTTTTGTAGTTATTTCTTTTTTTAATATGCTTTTATTAGTGCATTATAGTCTCATATCGCAGTGAAAATCAAGTTGGCAGTAACATCCATGCACACAGCACTTGGTGCCCCCCTCACTTTTCCTCTCCCCCAATACAGAGTACTGAGTTTGACATTGGTATATTCTTATGTGTACACATGGTTGATGGTAGTAATTCCATTAATGAACTTCATTCTTCCCCTTCCCCTTCCCTTAGACCCCTCCCCTGGCTCCACTGAGGCTTCTCCACTATTGTCTGGAGTCCCTTTTGTATCCCCACTACTCCCTAGCTTGCTCATAATAGAGGAAACATATGGCACTTCTCTTTCTGTGATTGGCTGATCTCACTTAACATAATGCTCTCCAGGTCCTTCCATTTTCTTATAAGTGGTATTATTTTGTTCTTCTTTATTGCTGAGTAGAATTCCATTGTGTGTATTTCCCATAATTTTGTGATCCATTCATCTGTTGATGGACACCAAGGTTGGTTCCATAATTTGGCTATTGTGAACTGTGCTGCTATGAACATGGGTATGCATAAATTGCCATAGTTTTCTGGTTTCAATCCTTTTGGAATGATACCCAGTAGTGGTATAGCCGGGTCAGATGGTGGATCCTTTCCCAGTTTTTTGAGGAATCTCCAAACGGATCTCCATAATGGTTGAACTAGTTTGCACTCCCACCAACAGTGCAGGAGAGTTCCTACTTCCCCACATCCTCGCCAACATTTGTTGTTGTTTGACTTCTCAATGATTGCCATTCTCATTGGGGTTAGATGAAATCTCAAAGTAGTTTTAATTTGCATTTCCTTGATTACTAATGATGTTGAACATTTTTTCGTGTATCTATTGGCCATGTGTGTCTCTTCTTTCGTGAAGTGTCTATTCAATTCGTTTGCCCATTTCTTAATAGGGTTATTTTTTTTTAGTGTAAAGTCTTTTAAGTTCTTTGTATATCCTAGATATTAGTCCTCTTTCAGAGGGATAGCTAGCAAAGATGTTCTCCCATTCCATTGGCTTTCTCTTTAGGCTCTTGATGGTTTCCTTTGATGTGCAGAAACTTTTTAGTTTAATGCTGTCCCACTCATTTATTCTTGTTTTAGTTTCCTGGGCTTTGGAGGTCTTATTGAGGAAGTTTCTGACTGTGCCTATATGTTGGAGTGTTACCTAGGAATAAACCTAACTAAAGAGGTAAAAGACCTCTACAATGAAAATTATAAAACACTGAAGAAAAAATTGAAGAAGATCTTAGAAGATGGAAAAATCTCCCCTGCTCTTGGATAGGCAGAATAAATATCATCAAAATGTCCATTCTGCCAAAAGTAATCTACAGAGTCAATTCAATCCTTATCAAAATACCAATATCAATTTTCATAGACCTAGAAAAATCAGTCGTTAATTTCATATGGAGAAACAAAAGACCCAGAATAGCCAAAGCAATTCTCAGCAATAAGAACCACGCAGGAGGCATCACAATCCCTGACTTCAAATTATATTACAGAACTATAGTGTAAAATCAGCATGGTATTTGGCACAAAACCAGACACATAGACCAATGGAACAGAACAGAAGATACAGAAACAAATCCACAGACTTATAGCCAATTGATTTTTTATAAAGGTGCCAAACACATACATTGGAGAAAAGACAGTCTTTTCAACAAATGGTGTTGGTAAAACTGGTTATCCATCTGTATAAGAATGGAACTAAATCCTTACCTCTCACCATGTACAAGAGTCAGCTCAAGATGGATCAAAGACCTGGAAATTAGACCAGAGATTGTGAAATAATAAACAGGGCATAAGTTCAATACTCCAACATGTAATTACTTCTTTATGGTTCTCTTTTCAATTAATCCAACAGCCAACACTCCCTGAGTACCTGCTAAAGCACTGAGTGCTGGCAAGATAGGGGTGAATGACATGAGCAGGACTCTGGCCCCCACGGGGAGACAGTGTGATAAGAAATAGCACAGAGTACTCTGTTTTTCATCCTGTGCTTGTTGTATCCCACTGAAAGAAGTAACAATTACTCTATATTCATCTTGAATATGTGACCATAAGATAGCCTTTCAGAATAGGGAGTATAATGTTTCTTGAGGTATTTAGAACTTTCTTTGTTTCAGCATAGTCAGAGTCACTCTATGAAACATATGGGAACATTTTGAAGGCATTAGACAGGGATTCACACTCCCACTGCACTATAATCTAGTGGTGCTGAAAGTAAAATAACAACAACAGAAACCCTCCATCTAGCTTTATTGTTATGAGTTACGTTAGCCATTTGCTAGACTGGATGGCTGCCTAGGGCGCCAAAAAGATAAACTATTTAATCTGCGGTAAAGCATAGGCCCCAAACTTAGTATTTCACAGAGGATAATGGAAACTAAATAGTTTTTATAGGTTGGATTTGTCTGCAACCTATAAATCAATTATTAAATTCCTTTATTCTTCATCATGTGGAGAAAAGATTTTGCTACTAAAGTATTAAATCCTGATGTAGCTTTCACAGTGTTTAAGACACAATTTTTCTATAAGAACACTGTATAAAATAGTTTGAATCTCTGTTTTCTAATTTCTATGAGAAAATGAACTCCTCAGTTATTTTTCTGTCTAGCAAACTAGATATTAACAAATTAAAACCTACCACACAGCAGGGTTTCTTAATTTAAAAAGATTGGCATTTAAGAAAAGTCAGAAAACGCTAAGAGGATTAGAGAATAATCTTACACTTTAGAGCTTAAGTGCTTTCAGTATTTTCATTCATTTCTTATTGCTTTTCATTAATCTTGGCTTCTAAATTTACTTACTGGGTATATATGTTTTTTATAAATCTTAGGAAGCTTCAGCATCTCTGCTTATGTTCTGTTTATATATTCAGAATTATTTATTAAAAATACTGTACTGCTTTAGGGAAGTTTCTTTTATAATCTTTGTTGGTCTTATTTTAGTGTAATGAAATCACATTATTTCTCAGATGGCTAGGATAATTTAAGTAAAGTGATTAGCACAGTGTCTGAGTTATTAACACGTTAGAGTGTAAAACTAAGCATTTTTCAAACACTTGAGTTTTGTTTTCCCAAAAAGATTTTGGAAGTCTCCTGTGGTGCTTACAAAGTTTGACTTTTGTGTTAATGTGTGAACTCTATGCCGTGCTCTCTTCTATGTTGCTTTCTGGTCTGCTGGTCATTGTACTCTCCCTCTCCTCTCTAGGATTTGCCCGTGTTAGTGTTTTTACAGCAGTGCTAAGTCATCTTTCCTAAACCAACTCACTATGACTTGTATAGGGAGGGAAAAAGAATTTAAGAAGAATCAACATGAGTTTCTGTTTTATTTTCCTGCTGAAAATCCATGCAAGCCTTTTTCTTCATTACCACGTTTCAAAAGAAGCACAGTCTTAAAATCACAAAGAAAGAATTTCAAAATTCATCCCTACATCCCATTTCTAAAACACAATACAGACATCATGGTACACTTTCTTTTAGTCATTTTTTTTTTTTGTGGTACCGGGGATTGAACGCAAGGGTGTTCTACCTCCGCGCTACACCCCCGGCCCTATTTTTTATACTTTATTTTGAAACCGGGTCTCACGAAGTTGCAGAGGGCCTCACTAAGGAGAGAGAGAGAGAGAGAGAGAGAGAGAGAGAGAGAGAAAGAGAGAGAGAGAGAGAGAGAAAGAGATCTGAGGCTGGCCACGACCCTGGATCCTCCGGTCTCCGCCTCCCAAAGTACTGGGATTACAAGCGTGTGCCACCATGCCCAGCCCTTTTAGTCTTTTTTTTTAATGAATTTTCTTTACACAATTTTATGACACTTTTGTACTTCTGTATCTATATGCACCCTTCAGCCCACAACCCCTGATGTCAATTATTATTTATTTATTTATTTATTTATTTATTTATTTATGTGAGGCTAATAGCAAAACAAAAAGAACAACAAAAAATAACATCCTGATATTTTCTATGCCTTGTTTTTAATTTCTTCAGACTCATTATAAAATTTAAAAATCAGCTATCTCAGGGCAAATGACCTCTTCCTCGAGTTTATTCCGTTGAAGATCCCATTTACATCATTTACCTGACTCTGCCTTGTTCTTCCGATTATAGTGACCCCAGTAACTAACAGGAGGCTACAGAGGACAATCAGAGAGATTTCAGGGCCAGTGTATATCTATTTGTGAACATATAGAATAGGTTTAATTATAACATCCAAGAGCAGAAGTTTCTCAGATTTTTCTGGAAACTCTAGTTATAAATAAGTGAGAAACAGAGTAACTATATTAATTAAAAAACACACCACCAACAACAACAAAAACACCTTTGTTTTTGAGCATGGCATAAGGAATGAATTGAAATCAGACAAACCTGAGTTTGGAAATACAGCTTCATTTAGAGCACTGGAACATTCAGCAAATTTTACTTCTTTGAGCTTTTTGAAAAATCTTGGTAAAATGGGAATAACAACAAAAAAGATCTTTGTGATGGCGGAGATCTTACTTGTGGGGATGCGCAGGGCACTTGGGCCTGACTCTATGGTAGGGTGCGTAGTGACGGGCTGAGGGGAGCGGAGAAGGTCCCTGCTCAGGATGACGTTGAGCCGAGCCTCAGGGATGGAGGGAGGAAATGGCAACTCACCCCAACAGCAGATGCACCCTAGCAGTCGCTCTAGTTCCAAGATGGGGCAGTAGTAGCACCATGGACTGTAGGGCTGGGCGGAGGCACACCGTCAGCCCCTTTCCTCCTGGTAGCTCAGCTGGGGGACTCTGGAGTGCTCCCCAGGCTGACTCAGTGCCTGTGAGGGCTGAAGGAGTCCCCAGTAGTGAACACTGTAGGTGTATTTTGTAATGTTTTTGCCTTTTTAAATATTGAAATAATTCTTAGTCATGTAACAATTTGGGAAGCATTCCTTCCTATTAAAATATCAGAAATCTATTCCATAGAATTACTATAATTTCTTCCAGGTAGAATGTATCATGGAACTCAGGTGCCTGGAGGTTTTTTTTGTGGTCATGCATTTACTCACAAATTAAATTTCTTACACTTATAAAGCCTATTTCTTTTCCAATGAGCTTTGTTAATTTGAATTGTTTAGTCAGTTTCATCACAGTTGTTGAATTTATTGGCATAAACTTGTTTATAATATTCTCCTACAATCATTTTAATAACAATACATCCTATAATGATGTCATCTTTATTATTGATATTGAATTTTTTGTCTTCTCTCAAGGTTCAAATCTTACCAATTCTATTGATCTTTTTAAAGATCAACTTTTATTTCATTGATTCTTTACTATTGCTTTTCTGCTTTATATTTTATTATTTTCTGCTCTGAACCTTATTTTTTCCTTTCTTCTGTATTGTTTTGGTTTCAGTTGCTTTTCTTTTTCTAAAGTCTTAAAGTAAATGCTTAGTTCTTTGATGTTTTGAAAAGTATTTACTTTCTAATCTAGGTATTTAGTATTATGGATTTCAAAGTGTTATTTTTGTGGCAGCTCACAAATGTTAGTGTATTATGCTTTCATTTTAATTCCACTCAAAATATTTTCAAATTTTCATTTTGATACGTTATTTTGTAGTACTTTATGTAATTTTCAAAGATTTGAGAATTTTCCAGAGATTTGTTTTTGAATTTTCACTTAATTCCTTTTTAGTCTGAGAACATTGGATATGACTCGACTCCTTTGAAATTTATCGAGATGTTTTTATTGATTTATTAGCTGTGTGTAAAATGCTCTGTGTGCATTTGAAAATAATGCATATTATACTGCTGTTGATTGAAATGATTTAAGTTGCTGATAGCATTATTCAACTCTTCTATTTCTTAACTGATTTTCTATTTGTTCTCTTGGTTATTTTGAACAAAGTATTGAAATCTCATCATTTCTAATCCTTATCTTTGTTCCTCTGTATATTTTTTTTTCCTCTGCATGCTTTGAAGATTGTTTATCATCAGCTTCATACAGTTCAATTATGATACATCTTGCTGTAGTAGCACTCTTTCTTATGCCAAGGGTTTGTTGAGCTTCTTGGACCTGTGAGTTTATTGCTTTCATTAAATTTGAAACTTGGATTTTATTTCATCAAATATTCTTTTTTACCTTTACTTCATTCTTCTCTTTAGGGGACTTAAGTTACATATAACGTTGGTTCCAAAGCTCACCAATACCCTAGTTATAAAAGTCTTCTTTCCCTGTTTCATGTTGCATACTTTCTATTGCTGTGTGTTATGGTTTGGACTTAAAATGTGCCCCCCCAAAACAAAAAACAAAAAACAAAAAACAAAAAAACCTCATGTGTAGGCAATTCAGCCAGGTTCAGGTTCTGAGGAGAGTACAGAGACATGGCTGGAGAGGGCATGCCCAGGGACTGTATCTGTCCCCTGGCGGGAGCTAGTGCTCGCACATGCACGTCTCGCTCTTGCTCTCCCTCTCTCTCTCTCTCTCTCTCTCTCTTTCCCTCTCTCTCTCCCTGCTGCCATCTGAGCAGGACTGACCTCTGAAATTGTGAACCCTAAAATAAACCTCTCTCCCTCTAAGTTGTGCTTGTCAGGTGTTTTGGCCACAGCACCGTGCAAGCTGACTGAAACACTATGTCCTCAACTTCACTCATCTTTCTTACGCAGTACATCTGTCATTAATATTGGCAAATGCATTTTTTAAATCCTAGACATATTTTCCTTTCTAGGTATTTGATTTCAGTCTTTATTATTTCATTCATTCTTCTGTTTAACATGTTTAATCTTGTAATTGTTTAGTGAGTGACATTATTAATTTTATTATGTGTATTATTTGTGAGTCTATTTCTATTAAATTTTCTCCTCAGTATGGGTTGTATTTTCATGTTTCTTTTCATGGCTGATAATTTTTTTGGATGCCAGACGTTGTGAATTGCCTTCCTTGTATCTCTATAAGTACTCTTGTGCTTTCAATCCCTATAAAAGAAATTTCTTATAAACCAAGCTAAAATGGTTTCATTATTATCCTCCCACTCAAATCTCTTATTTTCTCTTATATACCACTATGTTCTTTATCTTTGACACATAAGTAATATTTTGTATATGTCTGTTTATTTGCTTCTTTGTTACCTGTGTATTTCCTATCCATCACCTCCATGAATGAGTGGGCCTCTTTGCTCCCTGTTTATTCCTATTACTTAACACATTGTGTAGCACATAATAACTGCTCAATGAAGAAATAAATACTTTTAGATATCTTCTGTTTCAACATCATGGATTAACATTTTGTTTTGGGGACTTAAAGTTCTTGACAACATTGGAATTTGATTTTAATAAATACAAAATATAGGGAGGCTGAGACAGGAGGATCACAGATTCGTGGCCAGCCTTGGCGACTTAGTGAGGCCCTCTGCAACTTAGTGAGACACTGTTTCAAAAATAAATAATAAATAAATAAATAAATAGGCAGAGAGTGTAGTTCAGAGGTAGAATGCCCCTGGCTTCAGTCCCCAGTACCACACACACACACACACACACACACACACACACACACACAAAATAAATAAATAAAAAATAAAAAAAGTAAAATATAAGTTTATTTAGGGTTCATAATATTTTTTTTTCTTGCCATACCGGGGATTGAACCCAGGGGCGTTCTACCTCTGTGCTACACCCCTAGCCCTATTTTTTTATACTTTATTTTGAAACCGGGTCTTAGGAAGTTGCGGAGGGCCTTACTAGGTAGAGAGAAAGAGAGAGACAGGGAGAGAGAGAGAGAGAGATTGAGAGAGAGAGAGAGAGAGAGCGCTGAAGCTGGCCACGAACCCGGATCCTCCGGTCTCTGCCTCCCAAAGTACTGGGATTACAAGTGTGCCCCACCACGCCCGGCTTAGGGTTCATAATATTGACTCTATGGAATTATTACTGATTATCTTGACTTTATTTTAAAGGAATTTAAAGCACTACATTTTGCCCTGAAGTTCTATATAAAATGTTCTACTAAAATGAATTTTTATACTTTTATTGGTACACTATAGTATCACATCATAATGTAGTTCACAGTGATAGTGACATACATGCACACAGCACTTGGTGAGATCTCCCCCAGCTCCCTCCCCATCCCCCTTCCCCATACAGGATATATTTTTTTTTGAGATTGGCGTTGGTATTCTCACATATGTACATAATGTCAGTGGAAATGATTCCTTCATTGATTTCTCCCTCTCTCCCCTCCTTTCTTTAGACCACTGCCCTGGTTCCACTGGAGTTTCTCCTCCATTATCTGAAGTCCCTCTGGTATCCCGATTACTTCCTATATGAGAGAAAACGTATGATCTTTCACTTTCCATGACTGGCTAATCTCACTTAAAATAATGTTATCCAGGTCCATCCATTTTCCTGCAAATGGCAAAATTTTGTTTTTCTTTATTGCTGAGTACAATTCCATTGTGTGTATATCCCATAATTTTGTAATCCATTCATCTGTTGGTAGACACCTAGATTGGTTCAAGTTTGGCTATTGTGAATTTTGCTGCTATAAACATGAATATTCATGCATCACTAAAATATTCTGATTTTAGTCCCTGTGGAAAGATACAAAAGAGTGGTATAGATGAATCATAATGTAGATCCATTCCTAATTTTCTGAGGAACCTCCACACTGATCTTCATAGTGGCTATACTAATTTGCAATACCACAATGTAGAAGAGTTCCTATTTCCCCCATCCGCATCAGCATTGATTGTTGTTTGACTTCTGATGATTGTCATTCTGATTGGGGTTAGATGGAATCTCAGTGTAGTTTTGATTTGTATCTCCCTGATTACTAATGATGTTAAACATTTTTTTCATATAGTTATTGGCCATTTGTATTTCTTTAGTGAAGTGTCTATTTAGTTCAATTTCCCATTTCATGATTAGGTAATTTTTTTTTAGCGTTAAGTCTTTTAAGTACTTTGTATATTCTAGATATTAGTTCTCTATCAGAGGAATAGCCAGCAAAAATCTTCTCACATTCTGTAGGCTCTCTCTTTAGACTCCTGATGATTTCCTTTGATGAGCAGAAACTTTTTAGTTTAATGTCATCCCTTTATTAATTTTTAATTTCCAAGTTTTAGGGGTTTTATTGAGGAAGTTTCTACTTGTGTCTATATGTTGAAGTGTTGGACCTATGCCCTCCCCTAGTAATTTCAGTCTCTGGTCTAATTTCCAGGTCTTTGATTCATCTTAAATTGACTCTTGTGCAGGGTGAGAGTTCGGGACTTAATTTCATTTTTCTACAGTTGGATAACCAGTTTTCCCAACACCATTTGTTGAAAAGGCTGTCTTTTCTTTAATGTATGTGTTTGGCACCTTTGTTGAAAAATCAATTGGCTAAAGTGTGTGGATTTCTTTCTGTATCTTCTATTCAGTTCCATTGGTCTATGTGTCTGTTTTTGTGCCAGTACCATGCTGTTTATGTTATTATAGCTCTGTAATATTATTTGAAGTCAGGAATGGTGATGCCTCCTGCATTGTTCTTATTGCTGAGAATTGTTTTGGCTATTCTGGCCCTTTTGTTTGTCCATATGATTTTTCTAGGTCTGTGAAGAATGACATTGGCATTTTGATAGGGATTCCATTGACTCTTTCCTTTTGGTAGAATGGCCATTTTGATAGTATTTATTCTGCCTATCCAAGAGCATGGAAGAGCTTTCCATCTTCTAATTTCTTTCTTTAGTGTTTCATAATTTTCATTGTAGAGGTATTTGACCTCCTTGGTCAGATTTATTTCTAGATATTTTATTGTTTTTTGAGGTTATTGTGAATGGAGTTGTTTTCTGGATTTCTTTTCCAGTGGATTCATGGTTGGTATATTGAAAAGCAACTGATTTTTAGATTAAATTTGTATCTTGCTATTTTTCTGAATTTGTTAGTCAGCTCTAGAAGTCTTTTGCTTGAGTTTTTTGGGTCTTCTAAATATAGGATCTTGTCATCTGCAAACAGAGATAATTTCATTTCTTCTCCTCTTTGAATTCCTTTGATGTCCTTTTCTTGCCTTTTGACTCGGCAAGAGTCTCGAGGACTATATTGAAAAGGAGTGATGAGTGCCGGGCATGGTGGCACACGCTTGTAATCCCAGTACTTTGGGAGGCAGAGACCAGAGGATTCGGGTTCG
This sequence comes from Glis glis, assembly GCA_004027185.1. Lineage (NCBI taxonomy): Eukaryota > Metazoa > Chordata > Mammalia > Rodentia > Gliridae > Glis > Glis glis. Next base: position 13,159 of record PVJS01005742.1, on the reverse strand, counting down.
CGGCCAGCCTCAGCTCTCTCTCTCTCTCTCCCTCCCCCTGTCTCTCTCTCTCTCTATCTCTCTCTCAACCTAGTGAGGCCCTCTGCAACTTCGTGAGACCTGGTTTCAAAATAAAGCATAAAAAAATAGGGCCAGGGGTGTAGCGCGGAGGTAGAATGTCCCTGGGTTCAATCCCCAGTGCCGCAAAAAAAAAAAAAAAAAAAAAAA
>PVJS01005742.1:0-12852 GCA_004027185.1 Glis glis | reverse complement strand
GAATGGGTTAACATGAATTGGATTTTGTCAGATTCTTTTTCAACATCTATTGAGATGATCATGTGATTTTTTTGTTCTTAGTTATATTTTTGTGGTGAATGACATGTATTAATTTGCATATGTTGAAATAGCTTTGCATCCCTGGAATGAAACCAACTTGGTCCTTATGTACAGTTTTCTTTGTAAGGTTTTGAATGTGTATCGCTAGTATTTTGCTTAGAATTTCTGCATCTATGTTCATCAATGATATTGGTCTATAATTTTCTTTTCTTGAGAGATCTTTATTTGGTTTTGGTTTTAAGGCAATACTGGCCTCATTAGAAGGAGTTTGAAAGGATTCCATCTTTTTTTATTTCATGGAATAATTTGTGAAGTATTTGGTGTAGTTTTTCTGTAAAGATTTTGTAGAATTCAGCTGGAAATCCCTCTGGCCTTTGGCTTTTCTTTGATGGAAGACTTTTTATTTCTGTTTCTATCTCTTCTTGCTATTGGTTGGTATGGTTTTTCTACATCCACTTGGTTCATTCAGGTAGGTTATGTGTCTAGAAATCTGTTGGTTTCTTCTATGATTTCCAGTTTATTGGAGTATAAATTTTCAAAATAATTTCTGATGATCCTCTGGATTTCCCCACCATCTGTGGTAATGTCTCTTTTTTCATTTCTGATTTTAATAATTTGGGTTGATTCTTTCTTTTGGTTAGGTTGGCTAAGGGATTATCAATCTTGTTAATCTTTTCAAAGAACTATCAGTTTTATTGATCATTTGTATTTGTTGTTGTTGTTGTTCTTTATTTCATTGATTTCTGCTTTGACTTTAATTATCTCCTGCCTTTTACTGGCTCTGGGATTAGTCTGTTGCTATTTTTCAAAGTCCTCGAAGTGTGTCATTAGGTTGTTTATTTAGTGACTTTCTGTTTTTCTTATGTGGGCACTCAGTGCTATAAATTTCCTTTTAAAACTGCCTTCAGTGTTTCTCATAGATTTTGGTATGTCGTGTCTCTATTTTCATTTAATTCTAGGAATTTTTTTAATATTTCTTCCCTTATTTCTTCAGTGATCCAGTCCTCATTGAAAAGTGTATCATTCAGTCTCCATGTATTTATGTAATTTATTTTGGTCTTCCTGTTGATTTTTACTTTCATTCCATTATGATCTGAAAAGATGCAAGGAATTATATTACATTTTTTAAATTTGCTTGTATTTGCTTTGTGGCCCAGAATGTGGTCTATTTTGGGGAAGGTTCTGTGAGCAGATGAGAAGAATGTGTATTCAGCTGATGTTGGTTGTAATATTCTGTATATGTCTATTAGGTCTACTTGGTTTAATGTGTTATTTAGGTCTGGAGAATCTTTACTCATCTTTTGCTTTTAAGATTGATCTAGTGGTATAAGCAGTTCATTGAATTCTAATATTATTGTATTTGGGTCTATTTGAGATCTAATGTCCCAAAGAGTTTGTTTTATAGAAGTGGATGTACCCATATTTTGGGCATACATTTTTGCTATCATTACATCTTCTTGTTGAATTATTTATTTTATTACTAAGAAGTGACCTTTTTTTCATCTGATAAGTTTTAGCTTAAAGTCTACTTTGATGGATATGAGTGTGCTACCTCTCCTTGTTTTCAGTCTCCATTTGCATGGTGTATCTTTTTCCATCCTTTCACCTTTAGCCCATGGATATCTTTGCCTGTATGATAAGTTTCTTGAAAAGATCATATATTTGGATTATGTTCTCTAATGCACATTGCCAGTCTATGCCTTTTAAATGGGGAGTTCAGACCTTTGATATTCAATGTTATTATTGAGAGATAGTTTTTGTTTCCTCTCATTTTGGGTCGTATTTTCTGTTTGATATGGTATTACTACTACTTCACTTAGTTGCCCATCTGGTGGAATTCACCCCTTCTTTGGTTCTGGTATTTCTTTCTTTTTCTTTTTTGTGTTTCATTTCTTTAAGTATTTTCTCAAATGCTGGCTAGGTAGTCATGAATTTAGTTTCTGCTTGTCTTGGAAGGCTTTTATTTCTCAATCAATTTTGAATGATATCTTTGCTGGATATAGCAGTCTTGACTGGAAGATATTTTCTTTCAGGGTTTGGAGTATATCATACCAGTTCCTCTTGGCTTTCATGATTTGGGTTGAGAAGTTCGGAGTTATTCTTATTGTTTTGCCCCGAATGTCACCAGTTCTTTTATCATTGATGCATTTAAGATTCTTTCATTGGCCTCTATGCTAGTCATTTTGATTATATGTGTTGTGGAAAAGTTCTTATTTGATCTTCTCTTGTTTTGTGTTCTGAGTGTTTACTATATGGGGATGTCCAACTTTTTTATGCTTGGGAAATTTTCTGATATTATTTCTTTGAAGAGGTTTCTAATGCCCTTAGTTTGTGCTTCTAGACCTTTTTCAATGCCTATTACCCATAAGTTAGGTAAATTATTATTATTCAATATTTCTTGGATGTTCTGGTTGTGTTGTTGTATTGTCTTCTCTATATTGTTGATTGTGGTCAGTTTTGAATGAGCTGTCTTCCAAGAGTGAGAGTTTATTTTCCATGTGGTCTAATCTGCCACAGGTGGTTTCTATTGAGGTCTTTAATTCATTTATTGTCTCCTTCATTTTGCTCAAAGCTTCATTTTGGTTCTTAGTTAAGTCCTCAATTTCTTTATTCTTATGTTCTTTCATTTCCTGTACACTGATTTCATTTCTGAGGCCTTTGATCATATTGGAAATCAAAATTCTGTATTCTCCTTCTGACATTTTCTGCAGCTTAGTATTGGTGGTCTCCCTTTTTGAGTTGTAGGAGTTTGTTTCCTCACTGGTCATCATTCTCATGTTTACAGAATCTCCAGGTTTGTATTTCTGTTGCCTTGGCATCTTCCTCTGTGTGTGAGAGACCTATATCTATTTGTAATCCCTTTATTATAAGGCCTGTGCTGGGGGTATATATTTGCCTCAACAAATGTGTCTCATATAATCAGATCTTTGAGTTTGTCCCCCAGAACCTCTTTAGCAAAATATAGTTCTTAGTGCAGGCAGATAGGAGTTTCTTATTGGCTGTAAGCCTCCGTGCTCTCCAGGCACGAATTCAGGAGGGCCAGAGACTATAATGTTCCATTCAGAGCCTGTAACCTGCAGGTTGGTATTTAATGTCCCACAGACACCACCACTGTTCTGCTGATTGTGAACCCTGCAAAGCACAGAACTCTGGGCTCTGTGGTTACTAGACATAAGCTCAGCAGGGCTAGAAATTCCTATGTTCTGAGCTTGCAGCCCTGCTGACTGGGTTTTGGTGGCTCAGTGACACCACCGCTGATCTGCTGGTTGTGATCACATGGAGCGCTATTAGTCACTGGTATGCATGATAGCCAGGCACAAACCCTGGTGGCAGAGAGAGTGTAGAGTCCCCAACCTGTAGCTGCAATCATGTGAACCCCTGCTAGCCATTGTCCTCCCTGCTTTCGGGCCCAAACTCTGGAAGGGAGAGAGCATACCATTCTGACCCTGGAGCTTGGGTGGCTCATTTATTCAGCCCCAGGGACACCACTGCTGCTCTGGACAGCTGAGATCATGTGAGAACTTGTTGGTCTCTGTTCTTGGTGCTTGCGGCATCCAAACACCTCTGGGCACAAGTTTATAGCCTTCCAATCCTACAGTAAGGTTGGCTGAGTTATTTCACCCCACAAATACCACTGCTAGTAGTCCTGTGGTGATTGCTAGAGACCCTGCAGGCGTGCAATGAACTACTGACCCTAGTTCCTGCCCACCTGAATGTCCCTAGGGACTATCTGCTAAATCATGTTTCTGCTGTGTCTGACTATAACCCCTGTCCCCACCTCTGTAGGGGTGATTTGCCAACTCATAGATCCTGTATATCTGTTTGTTGTTACACACATCCCTCTATCCATGTAGACCCCTCCTGGGACAGTTTGTAAACTCGTGGTTTTGACGAGTGCTGCTCGGGTCTCTGCAGGAAGGGATGAGTTCAGTTGCAACCACAGGAGTTCACTGGGCGTTTGGCTGGTTGGTCTATAGACACCTGCAGCAGCAGGAGTTCACTGGGCATTTGGCTGGGCAGTCTGGGTAGTTTCGGTATTGGAGAAAAGAATGCAATTGATTTTCATGGTGGTTTTCTGCGATCACTGGCTAGACAAGATTTAGCTTCTTCCTTGCTGGAGTTGGTCTCTGAGAGCTGCAGGTCTCAGTAGCCTCCAGCCCCGGCATAGGCTCACCAAGTTGGTGTCTGTCTCCATTCTCTCTGCTCACCAGATGAAATAGATGCATGGAGCTCTTTTCAGTCCTCTGTTCTCTGTGTTGTGTTCAATTCCACCATGTTTCTACTGTCTTTCTTCTGGTGAGTTCTGTTTTTTCTTTTCTTACCATGAAACAGTCTTCCTGATACTAGTTGAGTTCTGAGTATTGGAGCACTCGAAAAGCTCTGTCTTCCTCTATTCTATCATCTGTAATCCCAAAATGAATGTTTTATGAAAATATATTTGAATATATAATTTAGAAGAAAGCATAATATTTTTAATTTATTTTTTATATTTTTTATTCTGTGCATTGTAAATTTAACATCATATTGAGGAATAGAGTATCAGACAGATACATGTATATATAGTTCTTGTTGCCCTCCCCACCAAGTCCCTCCCCTTTCCCACGCATGTCTTTTATATTGGAATTGGTAGTTTTGTATACATTCATAGCATTATTCTATTATTATACTCTTTATGACTTCATCTCCCATCCCTGATCCCCCTCAGTCACTCCTCTAGAGTCTCTACTTATTTGAATTTTCAACATTAAATTGATATATAACTATATGTTAATACATGAGTGAATGTTATATCCATTATTTCCTTCAACCATTTCCAGAGATGCTTAAAACTAAGGTCTTGGTGTGATATAAAAAATTCTAAGTTTCAATTTGCTGTAAGAATTTCTCAAGTTTTCCATAATATTATACAATTTATTGTCCAATAAAATGATACTTTGTATCTTAAATTTTTTTTTAAATAAGCATATCATTAGGCTGGGTGTGATGGTACACACCTGTAATCCTAGTACTTGGGAGGCTAAGACAGGAGGATCACAGGGTTGAGGCCACCCTGGGCAATTTAGTGACACCCTGTTTCAAAATAAAGCTATAGTGCTGGGGGTGTGGCTTGGAGATAGAACACTCCTAGGTTTGGTCCCCAGTACCCCCCCACAGCACATCATTGATGCAGATTTCTATTATTGTTCAAAATTTTAAATATTTGTGTTGGAGTCAGCTAGATCTTTTGAATGGAGCATATAGAAAGATCTAGCTTCATGGATTCAGTTTTTCCGTAGGCCAGTTAGCTTGCCACAAAGAATCTATTCTCTTTTGTTTCACAAGAATGAGTCCCTTTTTAAAGTCAGCTATCATATATATATATCAATGTTCATAAGTACCACCAATTTAGAGAGTATGAATTTTTTCTTCCAAATTTCTCATGGCAACCAATAAAAGAAAAAAATTATATTTTTAATATTTTAAGTTAGTAACATGATAATTTCACTCAAAATATTACATGTCAGAATGTAATAATTCTCACATATTTGTTCTTAGTTCTTGGTTATTTCTCTGAAATAATATCAAAAGTTTTGGGGTGGGGAATGTTACCATGCTAATTTTATTGTGGAATGAAGAGAGAATATTCTTTAGATTGTAACATTTATCTAAATTTCATGGAAATCAGTATAAGGGATTTTTAAAAAATTTTTAGTCAGATCAGAAGATCATATGACAACATAAATGAACTGACAGCTGTATTTCCCTTTATATCCCAGTATATCCCTTTATATTTCCAACTATATTCCTAAGTAAAACATGTTGAAGCAGCCTGAAACATAAACCTTTCTTTAAAAATCTGATGGGAAATCCCAGATTTTTGGGTAAATCATCAGAGAATCAGCCCGTTATGAATGGGATGCATAGACTAATAGTTCAGATAAAAATGCTGAACTTAAGAAACCTTTTGTGTTACTACCCAGTGAAGAGAAAAATTACTCTAACTGCAGGTAACATTTAGTAGAACTACTAAACCAGTTGTAAGTTATCATTTTTATCAAAAGTGAAAACTGTGTATTTGATGTGTGTGTGTGTGTGTGTGTGTGTGTGTGTGTGTGTGTGTGTTGCTGGGGATGGAATCCAAGGCCTCGTGCATGTTAGACTCTACCACAGAGTTACATTTCCAGCTCTGGACATTTGATGTTATAATTTTCTTTTATTAAAATAATATTTTTAATCACCAGGTATTCGATTTATTATATTGACTTCAATCTGAATTTCCAAGTCAGATACCTGGAATATCAAATGTGTATAAGCCAAAGAGCATGATAACTTATATTATAAATAATATATCTAAAATTCAGAGACATACATAAATACATATATCTAAACACTGATATAACACACTTCCACTAGTCTTTGCAGACAGCCAGATTTAACCTACCTCGACAACCTTGTTAAACATTTACTCGCTGTTCTCTCATCCACTTGTATTTAGTTAACATTAATTTTTGAATCAAGAAGATTTTGATGTGCAGGAAACTGCTCTTGGAGGCCTGTTTATAGGTTTTATTATTCACAAGGAGAGGCTGATTGTCAATACAATGTCACTCAGTCCTGTTTCAGGGTTAAAGGATAGGAGTGAACATTGTAACTATGAGCAAATCAGTGTATTAAGTATCATTTTAGATGTGATGCTCATAAAAGGTATTTCTAACTCAAAAAGGAATTGTTATTCAGGGGTAAGGGAGCATTTAATAAACAATAGTTCTTTCCCTCCCACTCTCCCCTCCCTCCCTCCCTTCCTCTTTTCTTCCTTCTCTTCTTCCCTCCTTCTCTCCCTCTCTTCTCCCCTGTCCTCTTCCATCCTTGGCCCTCCTTTCCTCCCAGGGCCTCAAACACACTAGCACATGCTCTACCACTGAGCAACACTTCCAGCCCCCAAGCATTTTTTTATCTAATCAAATTCATCTATCCTTTTTTATTTTGGAATATTTCCTAAGATTATCTCAATGCATTTCCTAAACTATATTATACATATTTTTCCTATTTTCTCAAGACAATACAATATGTTGGGCTCATATTTATTATCAATTTAGCTAACATCTCCTGTCAATTTGCCATCGACCACTAAAAACAATCTGTTTACTATTTCTGCCAATTCATTTTATCTTAGTGCCTGCTAATCTGTTTTTCATCAGTTTCCATATAATTTTTTTAGAAAATCTTCTTTAAAGCCCTATTAAATGGAGATAACAGGTTTCTAATTATCTTTATCTTTTAAGCTTGTTATGCTATGAAAGAAATTAAATACAGTACAGTGGACCACATGCACATTTATAAGTGATGTAAGCCTATCTTCACTGAAGTAATTAATCTTGCTCTTTTGGAAAAAAAAGCACAAGGGGAAATAACCCAAGTTGCCTTATGTTTTCAAGAAATAGAATGCACAAAACACGAAATTCTGCTGTTTACCTTATTGCAAATGTAGAAATATATCACCCAAATATCACTTTTCTCCTAAATCCAAAATTTTGGATAAATTGATTAATATTTACTTAGATCTAGAAAATAGCTTAAAGTGATATATTTATGTAATTTTTCTATATTTATATATTTATAGAAATATGTAAGGAGAATTAAAGAAATAGTTTTTCTTTTCAAATGCTTTAATTGATTTGGAGAAGGGAGGAAGACAATATAAATATATACACGTATAGCCTTTCCCATTTTGTTGGTAACCACAACTCTAAATTGTTGGAAGTAGCAATATGTCTGGCCAAAATACTATGTAACTCATTGAGAGCTTAGCCTTATTATGGATTATTTTGTATTCTTTTTGGGCCTATGAAAGTATACTTTTAGAAATGTTAATGCTTAAACATTTTCTAATTTATCAAAAACCTCTGCTGTCCTCCTGTTAATAAAATGAAAAAATTATACTTGCTTTTATCTCTTCTCTCAAACATATTTCTAATTTTATAAATATCTTGTGATTAAAAAATATTATCGAGTTTCCTATATTTGTGCTTTTTCTACAAGTCCTACAGTTGTTTGACATTGTAGTTCTATATCTTTAAATTAGTTCAATGCTTTTGAATTCTTTCCTTCCTTCCTTCCCTCCCCCCCTCCTCCCTCCTTTACATATGTTTTATCACTGGCTTCTTCATTCTTTAGTTCTTTATTTTTTATTTTTCATTCAACATTGTTTGTTCTACTTAACAAAATGTAGTATTTAGTTTTCTTTTCGTCATATTTCTAGAAGAGATTTTGGATGCTATATTTTGTAAAAATAATTTTTGGTATCTTTACACTTGGCTTTGTATAACATTCTTGAATTACACAATTTTCTCAGAACTTTATAGGGTCTTTCTTCTTTCATTAGATGTTGTTTGGGGATCTGAAGGCAGATATTATAGTAACTTGGGTTTCCAAAGGATACTTTCTATCTCCTTAAGTTCATAAATCTTTATCCTTAAGCTCATGATCTTTTCGATTTGTAAACTTGACTAGGCTACACTTTCCAGTTATTCAATCAAACATTAACCTAGATGTTGCTGCAAAGGCATTTTGTAGATATGATTGAAGTCCATAATCAATTGACTTTAAGTAAAAGATTATATCAAGAAGCTGGACATATAGCTCAGTACTAGAGTGCTTGCCTAGCATTCATGAAGCCTGGGTTCAATCCTCAGCACCATGAAAAAACAATTATCCTAGATAATCTGGGAAGGTATGGCATAATAAGTTGAAAACTTTTTAAAACAAAGCTGAGGTTTCCCTAGAAGAAATTCTCCCTGTCAATTTTAACTCTGGCCTTCCTGCAAGAGTTCTAGCCCATCTTTTCCAATGACTTATTCTATGTATTTAGGACTTGCCTAGTCAACCCCCATAATTGAGCAAACCAAACCAATTCCTTGAACACACCTCTTAATATATATTTCCTATCAGTTCTGCCTCCACCTCAGTTGAATACTGACTGATACAGACTATCTAAAAATGTAATTGGGCAAAGAATATAGAGCAGCTTGACAGAAAAAGCCTAGATTGCCTTGAATAGATAATTAGTGGAAATGTGGATGTTAGTGACTCTGCTAATAAGAACTAAAAAGGAAGTGAGGAACATGGTAAAGAAAACTTAAATTTATTATAGGATTCCTAAGTTGTTAGTAGAAATATAGAAGTTGAAGTTGTTGCCAGCGAGGAAATGAGTGACATGCTGTTGGTAACTGGAGACGAGATCCTTGTTATATAGTGGCAGAGATTAATGAATGTGAGAAGTGGGACTTGTAAGCTATGGCCTTTGACCTTTAGCTGAGGAGATTCCTATACAGAGTTGACAGTGCAGCCTGGTTTCTTTCTGCTTCTTTTTAGCAGGGGAAGAACTGTATTTTGAAGAGAACTGTTAAGCAAAAAAGGAACCAGGACTAGTGATTTAGGAAAAGCTCATCCCATCCAGACTGTGAAAGGTGCAATAATGGAGACTTCCCCTGTCAGGAAAGCTTGTGCTAGAGAGGGAAGCTGAGGCAGTGACTGGATAAACTTTTGCTAGTACCCTAGAAATATAAAAAGTTAGAAAATTCAGTTACGCGAAGTCTCAGTGAAGAGAATAAGCGTGTGACTCGCAGGCTCCCTTAGCTAAGCAGAAGCAAGTATTGGGGGTGCGGTTATTTGGGAGAGACTTGTGGACAAGCCTCTTATCTCATTGAGTGAATTCCTATTATACACACGGGAGAACCACACAATTTTTGATAACTTTAAACCAAATCACTGCCAGCTTGGCACAAAAGAGCAGAGACAGGGTGAAATAAGAGAAGGCAACTGGATACTCAAAGTGTACAAGCAGGAAGGAGGCTATTACAACTACTCAGCTGCGGACCTGTGGCACCTGTCATGAAAAGGAGGATGATTTAGAGGGCAGAGCTGAAACCATAGAGGATTTTCCCTAGTTCTTGAAACCTAATGGAGTTTGCCCAGCTGGGTTTCAAAGTGGATTGGGACCAGTAGCTCCTCTATTCTTTCCGTTTCCTCGAACCCTTTGAATGGGAATATCTTTAATTCTATCCTATGTCTATCCCATCTTTGTATTTGGGGCTCAGATAACTTAGTCTTGAGTTTCATAGCTCCATAGGTTAGGAGGAATTGTACCTCAAGATGGATTTCAGGACCTTGCCCATACCAAACTTAGATGTACCAATTCTAAGTATTCTCTCATTTAGTTCTGCATTTTGTTGTGTCTGTCATATATTATATGTTTTTGGAGGTTGTGGATATTTCCCCTAAAGATACAATTATGTTTATATTTTTGGTAGATCGAGAAATATCCTCCTCCCTTGGGAATCATGACAGAGAAAGAGAAAAAAATTTGTTTTAACATGTTACCCTTTAAGTAGAGATGTTATTATCTACACATACCTATTAATAAATCAGAGCCAGAAAATTGGAAATTTACTGAATAAGTACATTTTTCTACTTATTAATTGTTTTTTGCCCACCCTTGCTTCCAAATTAATTTAATCATTTTGCTAATCAAGACAAAAACCTCAAATTACAGACATCTTTACTAGTATTCAGAAATATAACTAAGCCTGGAAAATGAAACACAAAAATATAAAGAATGATTCAGTTCTGAAAGACAGCATAAATTATTTAAAACTACATAAAGTAAAAAAAGTCATTTGATGTTTAGTTAGAAAAATACATCATGAAAGATTCCTACTTATTTGGAATTTATTTTTTACTGTATGAAATAGCATGGTATTATTTTTGCCTCCTGAATCTAGAAAGAATCCAAACCACATGAAAAATATGGTAAATCTTTTAAAATATATATACCCATGTTTTGCATGCCAGGCTGACATAATTGTTGAATAAAGATATAGTCTGTTTTAGTCAGATTGACTGTTATAGTCAATTGCCAATTATTGCATTTTTTGCTAAGAGATTAAAATAGTCTGAAAAAATATTTAAAATATTGAACTATGTAATTAACTCAATTTCTCCATCAATATTTTTCAAATTGATATTGGTAATGAATAATTTAAAGATTGCTTGAATTTCTCCCTGCCCCTTAAAGATAGGTATACATATAGAAAAATGACCCAAGCCGGGCGTGGTGGCGCACGCTTGTAATCCCAGTACTTTGGGAGGCAGAGATTGGAGGATCCGGGTTCGCGGGCAGCCTCAGCGTACGCACGCTCTCTCTCTCTCTCCCTGTCTCTCTCTCTCTCTCTCTCTCCCTGTCTCTCTCTCTCTCCTTAGTGAGGCCCTCCGCAACTTCGTGAGACCCGGTCTCAAAATAAAGTATAAAAAAAATAGGGCCGGGGGCGTAGCGCGGAGGTAGAATGCCCCTGCGTTCAATCCCCGGTACTGCCAAAAAAAAAAAAAAAAAAGAAAAATGACCCAAAGAATGGTGATTTGTGGCAAGAAAAACAAGGGGATTGGGTCATTCAAATTTAAGGTAACAACTAAGAGTACCTACACTTAATTGGAAATTTTATGCTTACAACCTGAGAGGTAAATTTATTAAAATACTCTTCCAACAATAAAAACAAATATCTTCTGAATTTTGCATGGTGATCCCAATAAAAGCTACCAGCATGCTCTTAACTTTTAAAACTTTTTTGTGTGACTGCACCGCCCTTAAAAGTGAAAGCATTGAAACTAAAGAGGGAGACACATGTCAACACAGATCTAATCTGGTCATCTTGAGACTCAGGTCTTCAGAGGAAATGAAGGGCCTATCTTTAAAATAGCATTCTTAAAAATAATCATGGTGCTCCAATCATCTGTGAGATAATATTATATTACTTCCAACACACACACACACACACACAAACACACACATACACACCATACTTTAAAAAAAAGAAGATAGCTGAGTTTAGTGCATGCCTGTAATCCCAGTACTGTAGTCCCAGTAGGTTGAGACTGAGGATCTCAGGTTCAAGGACAACCTCAGCAACATAGCAAGACTCTTAGTAATCTAACAAGACCCTGTTTCAAAACAAAAAATAAAAAGAGCTGGAATGTAGCTCAGAGATAGAATGCTTCTGGGTTCATTGCACACTACCACCATGGAAGGTGGAAGGAAGGAAGGAACAAAGGAAAGAAGGGAGGGAGGGAGGCAGGGAGGAAGGGGATGCCCCCTTCTAAAGAATCCTCATAATTCTATTGGAATTATTAATAAAAATATTTTGGTATTTGGGGCAACTATATGATTTATTTATGTAAAGTTATATGACCTGTGTTTCTATCTAAATTCCATGAAGACAAAAAAATGAAAAATCTTTTAGCTTTCTAAATCTGGCAAAGTATTTAATTTGTTTATAAGTCTAAAAAATAAGAAAAAAGCCATAAAATAAAATTAAAATGGTAGGATATTTCTTTATGGATTGTGCATTTTATTCCACTGAAGAAGTGGACCTTTCAAAATAAATATGGTTTGATTATTGAGCAATCAAATGGCTTCAATTCCCTAATTTTCTATTTTTTAGTATAATTTTGACTGAATTTTATAAAGGTACATATTAAGCATGCAATTTTCACATTTAGCCTTTGAAATTGTATAGTGAAAAACATTCTGGCAAAATTTGTATGTGCTATTTGTTGTACTTAAGTGTTTTTATTCATATCCTAATTTGTATTCTTTAATTCTCAGTCAAGTGTTAATGGACATTTTGCTTTTATTTAAATTCAGTAATTTTAGTATTTAATTCTAATAAGAGATCAGTGATCCTTGCTTTTATTTTTATAAGTTATGCCAATCAGGGGCATGTTCAGCTTTCTTCTTAAACTTTCTTTTTTTTTTTTTTT
>PVJS01005741.1:0-62865 GCA_004027185.1 Glis glis | reverse complement strand
GTCTAATTTGTCTGATATCATAATTGCTACTCCTGCTTGTTTTCGAGTTCCATTAGCATTGATTACCTTGCTCCATCCCTTCACCTTTAGTTTGTGCGTATCTTTACTTGTAAGGTGTGTTTCTTGCAGGCAGCATATAGATGGATTGTGATTTTTAATCCATTTTGCCACCTTATGTCTTTTGATTGGGGAGTTGAGGCCATTTATATTCAGCGTGATTATTGAGAGATGGGTTTTCATTTCTAATATTTTGAGTTTTAATTTCTGTTTGAGGTAGTGTTTGTTCTTTGCCTAGTTGTTTGTTTGATGGAAATCACTGTTTTTCTGGTTCTGGTATTTCCTTCTTTTTTCTTCTTTGTAATTAATCTCTTTGCGCATTTTCTCTAGTGCTGGTTTGGAAGACAAAGTCTTTCAGGTTCTGTTTGTCATGGAAGGTTTTTATTTCTCCATCAAATTTGATAGATATCTTTGCTGGGTAGACAAATCTTGGCTGGAAGTTGTTTTCTTTCAGAGTTTGGAATATGTCGCTCCAGTCCTTCCTGGCTTTCATGACTTGGTTTGGAAGGTCAGGAGTGATTTTTATTGGTTTGCCTCTGAATGTTACTTGCTGTTTTGCTTTTGCTGCCTTTAAGATTCTCTCCTTGGCCTCTACATTAGTCAGTTTGATTATTATGTGGCATGGTGAACCTCTTCTCTGATCCTGTCTATTGGGGGTTCTATATGTTTCCTGTACCTGTGTATCGACCTCTCTTTCTATGTTTGGAAAATTTTCTAGTATTACTTCTCTGAATAGATTATTGATTCCTTTAGTTTCAGCTTCTAATCCCTCTCCTATGCCTATTATTCTTAGGTTTGCTCTTTTAAGACTGACTGATATCTCCGCAATGTCCAATTCATGATTTCGAATTGTTTTTTCTAATTTATATACTATGTGTTCATTTTTGGAGAGGTCATCTTCTAAGAGTGAGATTCTGTTTTCCATGTGGTCTAGTCTATTGTTGATGGTCTGTATTGATGCCTTCATTTCAATTATTGCATCCTTCACTTCCTTCAGAGCTTCTTTTTGATTCCTGCTTATTTGATCCTTCATTACTTTCAGGCTCTCTCTGAATTCTTTTTGGAAATCCTGTATCATTTCCTCTATTGAAGTTCTGAATTGTCCTTCTGGCAATCTTTGCACTTCTGTGTTGGCGGGTTCTGTTGTTGTGGGATTGTGAGAGCTCATTGTTTCTTTGCTATTCTTCCTTTTCATGATTTCAGGTTTCTTATGTTTATACCTTTGTTGCTTTTGGTAGTTCTCTCTTTCTCTCACTCTGTAGGTATTCCATGTCTAATCCCTCTCCCTTATTGTTTCTTATCCTGGAGGTAGATAGTTGCTACTAGGTGAGCCTTAAAGGTGAATAGCCTTTCCTGAATAGTTATTCTCACTTGCTCAGTATAATGTCCATTTGCAGGCCCAATTCTTGGTCTCCTTCAGTGATTGGGACCCTTGCCTGGTGCCTCTCACTACCTGTGCAAGCGACCAGTGCCGCTATTGCCCTTCTCACTGCAAGCGTGGGTCTCCATGGTCTCTACTTGGGCTGTCCCTATGTCTCTCTCTATCTACACCTATGGCAGGTGTCACCAGCAGGGGGCCCCGGCCTTGTGTCTCTCTTTGCCTACTGAAGCAGCGGGTGTCGCCTTATCCCAATTCTGTGCAAACAAGGAACTCCACGTTTTCCACAGAGAGGGCTGGTTTGGTCCAATTTTCCCCAGGTACCACAGCTGTATGTCCTGTGGTGCTCCCCAGGGACTCGACAAGGGTGCTGTGACCCATGAGCTGCAAGTCTATCCCACTCAAATGTTGCCAGGGATGTCTGCTTATCCATGCATCTACCACATCCCACAGCAGTCCCCACTCCCACCTCTGCCCGGGCAATCCGCACTGTCCCAGACCCCGCGATTCCCTGTGGCAGCGCTGGGTGGTCTCCCCCTGGGGCGGCTCATTAACTTATGTTCTCGTTGAGCGCTGCTCTTAATCTCTGGGGGGGGGGGGCTCAGTCGCTGCTGCAGGCTCTGGTTAGGCCTCCGGGCCCTGGGGACTCTGCCAAGTATGGCTCGAACTTCTGCTCACACCCATCACTGGCGGTCTGCAGTGCTGGTCTTAGAAGAGATCCCTGGCTTCCTTGTTGGTGGCCTGCAGAAGCCACACTGTCGGTTGCTGTCGGCACAGTGTGACCAAGATGGTGCCACTGCCACTTCTGCCAACGCAGCAGTTCAGGTCTGTGTCGCGTGTGGAACGAGTCGCTGCTCGCCTTCACTGCTGCTATTCTGCAGCTGCTGGATGCACAGCAGTTCGCTGGCATCTCCGCTGAACTTGTGCAGGAGCCACAATGCTGGTAGTCTCTGGCAAAGTCCTGCCAAGATAGCACCGCTGCAGCTGCTGTCGCCGCCGCCATTTGGTCTCTTGAGTGTGGAAGAGCCGCTGCTTGCTTTCGTCTCTGCTGATCTGCAGTTGAACTCACAACAGGTCTGGCTTCTCTGCTGGTGGCATGTGGAAGCCGCAATGCCGGTAACGGCCGGCGTGGTCCAGCCAAGATGGCTCCGCCACCGTCCCTTAGGTAAGGCGCTTGGAGCTTTTTACTTCCCTCTGCCTTGTCCTCTGGCTTTGATTCTGTCACTTTTCAAACCCTTCGTTGTTTACTTCAAGTTTTTGTTGCTTTTCTTCTCCTGTGGAGAAGTTGCTTTCACGGTGATTGAGATCCAAGTCTCAGAGAGATCTTAGCATGGTATCTCCCTTGGTCGCCATCTTGGATCCACTCTCTCCTTTCCCTACTGAATTTATAAATCTAATATATTATGAGGGTCTTTTCATGTCAATATTTACCCCATGAAAATAATTTAATAGTTGTGTATGATTAAACCATAGTTTATTTACCCAAAATCTCTGTTGTTAAATCTTTAGTTTCTTTGCTAAAATTTTAGAACTAAATCTTTAGTTCACTTGGGCCATCCTTGAATAAAAATCTTCACGTGTTTATTGTTTACATAATATAAATTCCTGGAAGTAGAATTGTTGGATCAAAGGATATTAACATTTTTAAGGTATTTGATAAATATTATCAAAATACTTTCCAGAGCCAGGCGTCATGGCACATGTTTGTCATCCCAGTACTTGGGAGGCTGAGACAGGAGGATCGCAGGTTCTCGGTCAGCCTCAGAAACTTAGTGAGACCCTCTGCAGCTTAGTGAGACCCTGTTTCAAAATGAAAATTAAAATTTGGCTGGGGGTGTAGCTCAGAGACAGAATGCTCCTGGGTTCAATCCCCAGTACCACAGAGGGAAAAAAATGCTTTCTAGAAAATTTAAATCAGTTTATCTTGTCATAAACAGTGATTCAGAGCAACTTTTTTTTTTTTGGTACTGGGGATTGAACCCAGAGGCATTCTACCTCCAAACTACATCCCCAGCCCTATTTTATTTCTTATTTGGATGAGTCTCACTAGGTTGCTGAGAGCCTCACTAAGTTGCAGAGGCTGACTTTGAACCTGCATCCTCCTGTCTCTGAATGGAAAAACAAGCTCTGAATGGAAAAACACACCTGACGTTTCTAGAGTGAATTATAAGTTGTATAACTTGTTCTCATCCAATCACTCATCAAATAATTATTTTATTTATTTCTGTGTGTGTGTGTGTGTGTGTGTGTGTGTGTGAGAGAGAGAGAGAGAGAGAGAGAGACAGACAGACAGACAGAGAGAAAGAGAGAGAGAGAGAGAGAGAGACTGGGGATTGAGCCCAGGGGCATTCTACCTTTGAGCTACACCCCCAGCCCTATTTTATTTTTTATTTTGAAACAAAGTCTCACTAAGTTATTGCACTGACCTCTAACCTGTGATCCTCCTATCTTAGCCTCCCAAATACCGGGATTATAGGCCAACCCCACCACACCCAGCCATCAGATGATTCTTCTTTTTTTTTTGCGGTACCGGGGATTGAACCCAGGGGCGTTCTACCTCCGCGCTATACCCCCGGCCCTATTTTTTTATACTTTATTTTGAAACCGGGTCTCACGAAGTTGCGGAGGGCCTCACTAGGTAGAGAGAGAGAGAGAGAGAGAGAAAGAGAGAAGGAGAGAGAGAGAGAGAGAGAGAGAGCTGAGGCTGGCCACGAACCCGGATCCTCTGGTCACTGCCTCCCAAAGTACTGGGATTACAAGCGTGCGCCACCACGCCCAGCATCAGATGATTATTCTATGCAATCAAGTATAGATTGTGAAGAGCCTGTTCCCTGGATTCAGACTGCCCAGGTTCAAAATCCTGGCTTCCATTCTTGTTGTGTGACTTTACACCAGTTGCTTCACCTCTCTGTGTCTCAATTTTCCCATCTGTAAAATAAAGATAACACATTAGAGGATTTCTGAGAATATGAAATGATATACATATTTAATTTACTTATTAAGAACGTATCCAAAACAATGTCTGGGACCTATGTACTCAGGCACTGGATGGAAACCGGAGACATAAAGACACAAATTCCTTGACTTCCAAAGGCCAGTAGAGAAGTATGTAAACAAAGAAAGCGTGAAGCCATAGACAGGAAGAAGGAACAATAGGATCATAAAGAAGGAAGTATTTAAATATCCTCCTCTGGGAGTCTGAGGCTTGTAAGGTAAACTGGAATTCATCAAGCAGAAAGGAGAGGAAGGACATTTGAGGCAGCACAATAATCAGTGAGAAGCCATGGAGAGGAGCAGGGCCGGGGAGTTTACAACCAAGTCAGACGTGCTGCAACTTAGGCTGGTAACTGGGGTAAAGGGAGGGGAGACAGGTGGATGCTAGGAAATGTCAGCAGAGACCAGCTCATGACATCCCTGATATTTCATGCTTAAAAATCTGAACTTTATCCTGTAAAGCTCTCCCTTTCTCTCAACTTGGACCCTTTAGAGGAGGTCATGCCAGGGAGTACTGCCAGCCTTAGAAGCATAGTTTATTCAACACCAGGTATGACAACTTACACCATTGTTTTTCTATTGAAATAAACTCAGATACTATGGAGTAGATTGCAGAATTTGCATACTATTGTAAGGGAAGATGGGGAAAGGATGCTCTGGCAGTGCTGGCTTCTAGCTGCCGTTAGATTCATCTTCACTTCACTCAACATTCACAATTTGTTGTGGACCTTGGTGGGAAGACTTGCAGTTTGCTTCTGATTCTCTAGGTCTTGTGGGGTTGAGTGAAATTTGATGTGGGGGATTGGGGAGACATTTGGCTCCTTACATTTTGCTCCTCTCTCCCTTTTCCTTAAAGTTTAGACATTCATCAGGCTGGCTTGGAAGGAGGTTGCAAGCCAAAAATAGCACACAATTGGATGAGATCTGAGACATAGAACCCAGGGTAGGAAAAACAACAACCAGCCCCAAGGATTCTGACACTCACATTCCCACGTAGGAGCATGTAAGATATGGCCATGTCCTAAACATTCATTGTAAGCTATGGAAACATTGTGGAAAACACTCTTTGTGTATTCTAAATCATGCTAATTGAAACCAGACTTTGGATCCTCTTTTCTTTTAAATCCAGGTGAAAGTTCCTTATCCTTAGAAAGAAATGAATGCAAGCAAAGTATTTTTCTTGGACTTGGAAAATGTTGCTCAGAATCAGCTACATCTTGTCTGGTAGAATCCTCCTTCCCCACCTCGCCCTCACCTATTTTCTTTCCCTCTTTCCATGGTCTTCATCCCTGGCCCAGCAGCCTTCTCTACCCAATTTCCACTCGCAGTTCTGTGACCTACAGGAACAAACACGAAAATCGTTATTTCCTCAGTAGGCGGGGCTTTGATAATGCTGGGCTGTTTAGATTGGAGCTGTGGCCTGACTTTGTCAAAAGCCATATGGTGCTGAGACAAAACTGAGGAGCAAGAGTGCACCGCCAAGATCTGCAAGATCCGTGCCCAACCAAAGCTGCAAGTGTAACGAGGAAGGAGATTAAGGCAGCTCTGGCTCTCTTGGCAAAAACCCAGTTGAACATGAGACTGCCCAGAGGCAAAAGCCACTGAACCTACGATAAATTAATAAAACAGCCTGTTGGGTCTGGCGTTGTTGTCAACACAGTAGACGGGAAGCTTTTCTCAATTTCTAGAAAATGAGCGCTTGCAAGTCTCCCACTTTACACTTAGGCGTATGCCCAGTTTCCAGGGACCAGATAGGATGAATTGCTCTTTGAGCATCTGTTTCTCAAGGGTGTATTAAACTGATCATGGGGAGCATTTCTAGAAACTTTTTCTTCTTTTGTAAAAGAATTGTACAAGTCCCTCCTGAGAGAGATGCAAGGGTGTCAGTGGGTTGGTTAGTCGATATAAAGTTACATTCAGAACAAAAAGAGCTTATGGGACTTTCACTGGAAATAAATGCCACAGGAACATACTCTCTGTCATTTGCCCTTAAAATTTTCCTATGAATAAAAAGTACAATAAATTATCTTCCACAGGTTAATATCCACAAAAGTCATCCACCCTCCTAGATTCAACTAACATATACTCTATTCATACAGAATCCAAATATGTTTATTCTCATTGAATTTTTATTCAAATACTTTTGACACTGAGTTAATATTGTGTGGTAATTTCAAAATATTCTACCTCTATCTTTAAAAAATACTTTTGGTGGGGCATGGTGGCGCACACCTGTAATCCCAGTACTTGGGAGGCTGAGACAGGATAATTGCAAGTTCAAGGCTAGTCTCAGCAATTTAGAAAGACCCTGTTTCAAAATTAAAAGGGTGGGGATGTAGTTTGGAGGTAGAATGTCCCTAGATTCAATCCCCAGTTCCAATTATTATTATTATTATTATTATTATTATTATTATACTTTGGGGACTCTGAAAGACAAAGTGAGAGAATTAGTTGAACTTAATAAAAGGTAAATTGATTGCAGTCATCTCAAGGCAAAGTCAATCAACTCTACTAGACTTTTTTCCTGTTTTACTGTGCTGGTGGTCAAACACAGGACCTCGTCCATGCAGGGCAAGTGTGCTACCACTGAACTACATTCTCAGCCCAGGATTCTAACAGTTTGGAATGACCCTAAATAGACTACTGCACTAGAAAGAGTTAAAATGAGTATTTGCATATTGAGTAAGTTTATTATATGTGTCGTTACATGTTTAAGAAAGTCAGAAAGAATGAATTGGCCTCCTATTTTTGTAAGGGTTAAGAGTAAAAAATAATTTACAGTGAATAAGCTAATATAAGACTCAATGTTGCCCTTAAGAAGAGCTAACTTGGAGCAGGAGAAAGTGAAATGAGTATTTGCATATTGACTAAGTTTATTATATGGGTTGTTCCATGTTTAAGCAAGTCAGGACACATGAACTGGCCTCCTATTTTGGTAAGGGTTGGGAGTAAAAAATAATTTACAGTGAATAAGCTAATATGAGACTCAATGTAGCCCTTAAGAAGAGCTAACTTGGAGCAGGAGAAAGTGATGGTGTAAGTATGCTCCGAACAAAAGATGTAAACACCTGGTGGGAAAGTAGGAACTTCAGAGACAGCAGGAGAAAGCAAAGGACTAAAAGCTCAGATGGGCTAAATATTGCTTCTCCCCAGATTCCCTGGGAGATCTGGAAAGCATCCACGGCCAGCAGCAGATGGGAACACTAAGGAGGAGAGACTGGATAAAGCTGACAACTGAGGCAGGATGAAGGAAGAAAGGGGCAAAGAAGGGCGGGGTGGCCTGGGAAGAGACACAATGCAGAATGTTCTAGTTTGTCAATTTTATCTTTCACTAAGGCCTCCGCAGAAGATAAGAAAGGCTAAGCCAGGTTGTTGTCTGCGAAAGGCCTTGGGATGGGGGTGGGGTGGGGTGGGGTGGGGGTGGGGGGAGATTTGTGGTATGGATTCCCTGACGTTGATGAGAGCAGCTCCCCACAGAGAGATATGGGGGCAGCGGCTCTGTAATGGAATCAGGATGAACTCACAGGGTATCATCTGTAATCACTGAAATTCCAGGAAGTAAGGCAGTTTCAAATCATTGACATAACTAGATTTTTTAAAAGCCTATTTCAGAGAAAAAGACTCGGCCTACAAAAATAATTTTATGGCAATTCTGTCAAGCAGGCCAAGGCTAAATGCAAAATGACAACAATGAAATTAAGCTCGGGTTAAAAGGACATTGTGATGTTTTAACTGTTGTGAGGGAAGTCATAGTGCATTTGAAATATGTATCTGGGAAGTATACATGAGAAAGAGAATTTCAGCAAGAGGGGGTGGGATTAAATCTTCTTGATGTCCTTCTCAATTAGAGACAGAGGCGGTGAGATGAGACTGCCAGAAATACTTGACAGAAGGATGAAGGGAGGGTGAGGGAAGAGCTACTAATAAGAAGGACAACTGGATGATAGGTAAGTTCAAAAGATAAGGCATTGTGTACAAAAATCATTTAGGTTTTTGGGGTTCTTTTGCAGTACTGGGGATTGAACCCAGGGGCATTATACCTCCAAGCTACACCCTCAGCCCCAGCCGTATTTTTTATTCTTTATTTTGAAACAGGGTCTCACTAAGTTGCGGAGGCCTCACTAAGTAGGTGAGGCTGGCCACAAACCCGGATCCTCTGGTCTCAGCCTCCCAAGTACTGGGATTACAAACGTGTGCCACCATGCCCAGCTCATTTAGGTATTTTAAAAGAACAAGACACTAGAGTTGCATCCTTTCAAAACAGAATTTTAAACAATCTTTGTAATGGCAAAACTCAAACATATTTATGCATACAGTCCAACTCATTATCAAAACAAGAAGAGGCCGGACACAGCTGGCCAGTGAACATGAATGAACAACTGAGCCAATAACATCTGCCAAACGAATGCAGAGAAGGCTCCAGAGGCTGTAAACAGAGAAGGCGGAGGGAAAGAGGCTTCCGGAAGAAAATGAGAAAATGAAAGAGGCGAACTTAGGAGTGAGAGTGTGGGGAGGTCAGCGAGTGAAACAGGTGGAATAATAAGAAACTAATAAATGCAAGGAAAACACCAACAGGAATTACATAGCTCAGGAAACAAAAAGGAGATTCATGTGTGAATCTCAGAGTGGGAGTTTTTCATTTAAAGACTGTGCCAACCTGTGGGCCTGAGAAGGTGCTGGCCGCCAGCCTCACCGTGCAGCCGCGCATGTTCTGATGAGGGAGTCGAGTCACTCAGCTCCAAGGTCTGGCCTTCAGTCTTGCAGGCTCGAAAGCTGAATCTTGTCAGCACCAGGACTGACTGGGTCCAGGGCCAAGGCTCGCAGAGATAGGTAAAACAGGATATCAATTCATAGACACAGAAGTGCGCTCTTCCCAGAGGCGATCTTCAGAGGTAAGCAACTAACAGTTGGGTGATCACTTGATGAGGATGCCATTGGCAGAAAAGAAGTCCTGTAGGGATGGGATTAAAAGTCTCGACAGCCGGGCGTGGTGGCGCACGCTTGTAATCCCAGTACTTTGGGAGGCGGAGACCGGAGGATCCGGGTTCGCGGCCAGCCTCAGCTCGCTCTCTCTCTCTCTCTCTCTCTCCATCTCTCTCTCTTTCTCTCTCTCTCTCTACTTAGTGAGGCCCTCCGCAACTTCATGAGACCCGGTTTCAAAATAAAGTCTAAAAAAATAGGGCCGGGGGTGTAGCGCGGAGGTAGAACGCCCCTGGGTTCAATCCCTGGTACCACAAAAACAAAAAAGTCTCAACAACAGAGCATATGTGTTTGTCACTTGCCAGCTACGTTTAATCTGTGTCTAGAGTTTCTCACTGACTAAATAGGGAATTCCAGTTATGTATCCTTACATAAAAATATCCCAAAATTTAGCAGCTTAAGGCAACAATTATTTATTTTGTGAACAAATCTCCCCATTGGGTGGGGCTTGGCAGGAACCACTGACATGTGCACCACATGGTGTAAGCTGGGGCAGCCCAGTATGGAGCTCAGGGGGGTCCACCACATGATGGCAAGTTGGTACTGACAGTTAACTGGGGACTCAGCCGGGGATTTGGACCAGGGATTGACTCCCTCAACTTTCTCCATAGGCTTCTGGGCTTCCTTACACTGTCATGGCTGAGTTCAAAGAGGAAGCGTCCCTAGAAGCAAAAAGTAAAAGCTGCCAGTTCCTTATGACTGGGACCAGAGGCTGGCACATGTCACATTATATTGGCCAAGTAGCCACAATGCACAGATTTGGAAGAAAGGGACGTAAATTCAAAAGATAAGGCATTGTGCACAAAAATCATTTAAGTATTTTAAAAGAACAAGACACTATAGTAGTATCCTTTTAAAAGAAAAGGGCCATACACACCTCTCAATGGGGAAAGTGTCCAAAGAACTGTGGGGTCATGTTTTAAAACTGTAAGTCAGCTTCTTGCAAATTATTCACATCCCTCCCACATGCAAAATTTATTCACCCAAGAACCCCCAAACTCTCTTCCCTTTGCACAGCAAGCTTCTTTTTGTTTTATACTTTCAGTTTCTTTAGGTCAAGTTGGTGGTGAATCCATTACAATTCCCTTAAACATTTTGTGAGTTTCATATAAATCTTACTGGGGTTCATTCTCTTAGGCAAAGGCCACACTGCAGATCTTTGTAAGATAAGTCCTTCTTGCATGGGCTCCCTGTGAGGTTGCTGGGAAATGAGCATCCTTAAGATGCTTAGAAGCCTTTGTGCCTAAGAAGGAGCATCGAAGAGGCATCCAGGCATCTGTGAAAATCCTCAGAGGACCTTTGGTCTGTCTGAGTTCTACCAGGCACTGCCCTAATCTTTCTGAAGTCTTTAGCAAAGGATCTGATGGTAGCCCTATCCTGGATTTGCTTGTTGGCCTGAGGTTCTTCCTTCCTTCCTTCCTTCCTTCCTTCCTTCCTTCCTTCCTTCCTTTTTCCTTTTCTTATCACTTCTTTTCTTTCTTTCTTTTCTTTTTTTTTTTTTTGTACTGGGGATTGAACCCAGGGGTATTCTACATCCGAGTCACACCCCCAGCCCTTTTTTATTTTTTATTTTGAAACAGGGTCTTTCTAAGCTGCTGAAGGTCTTGCTAAGTTGCTGAAGCTGGCCTCAAACCTGCGATCCCCCGTCTCAGCCTTTCAGGTATTGAGATTACAGATATGTGCCACCACACCAACTTCCTCTTCTTAATTTGAGAATTATTCGCCATCTGGAGACGCTAAGAATGAAAAGTAGTTCTACTTTCAAATCCAGCAAGCTCTGGCTTCTTGTATTTAGCAGTGCATTCTTTAGCTCTTTATCTCCTTTCACTTTCTATTACAGATAATAAGAAGAAATTGGGCAAAATCCTTCCTGGCCACCTCCTGAAACTAAGATATTCATTAGGTTCATCTCCTCTTTTTCACATAACTTCAGGCAATATTGCTATCAAACCCCCACCTCTACATAATCAAGGGCCCCTTCCTCCAGCTTCCAGTAACATGTTCCTGAACTTTCTTCCCACCCTCACTGCCTGCTTCCTGGAGACCCATCAGGCTTCTGCCAGGATTCCCCTAGAGGCCCGTCCTCCTTCAACCCTCCAGGTATTCTAAGTTTTTGATGCAGTGGCACCTCACCTTTGGGTACCAATATCTTCTTGGCTTCTTATGGATCAGTTTATAATTTACTCCATTAATAACTAGCTCCTTCTAGAGTAGTTGTAGCAATCAGCTTGGTTATGCCTCTAATGTTCTGATTGTACATAGTAAGGACTCAGTAGAGGCTTTCTGTTGTTTAAATGATTGCAATGCATGATTGTTGTATTGTTTGGGAATATTCAATACTGCTATAGAGGACAAGAAAACAAAACGGGATGTGTGAAACTCATAAGATGTATTAAACACATAGACATGTGCACTGTACACATCCACACACATGGAAAACATATTTAGACACATTGAGTGTGTTCTACTTAGGTTTTCTAGATTAAAAATATAAAATAAGATGAAGAAAGAGGATAGAAAGGAATGGAGGATTTTCTTTTTTTAAGATAGATAAAGGAAGCCAGGCATGGTGGTACATGCCTGCAATCCCAGTACTTGGGGGCTGAGACAGAAGGATCACAGGTTTGAAGCCAGCATACGCTACTCAGCAAGACCCTGTTTCAAAATAGAAAAATAAAATAAGGCTGAGGGTGTAGTTCAGAGGTAGAATGCCCCTGGGTTCAATCCCCAGTACCACATGTGTACAAAAAAAAAAAAGATAAAGTATAGGAGGACAAGTAACTCTAATATCCATGATACACTAAAACGTGAGACATATGAGACTCAATCTTCACGAGGGCTAATTTGACCACTCGCTCCATCCTGAACCCTGTGTCATCTGCATAGCTGTTCAGGGGGCTAATTCTCATGCTGCCATTGTCTTTCTCTAATATAGCAAATGTTTGTCATGAGCCTAGACACCGGTCTGATTGGACATCCTCACTCACCTCAGCTCCAGTCCTTGTAACCACATGAGCAGTGGGGAAGGCTGGGGTTGTAGACAGTCGTGTGACCATCGTATATTTCAGGCACTGGTGGTGTGCTCTCTCTTATCACTCTCACATCGCATCCATGTTAACTTATCCCACTTCTTTCCCTTTCTGTTGCGGGTTGATTGTGTCCTCCACACCCCAAAATGTTGAAATTCTAAAACCAAGGACCTGTGAATGTGGCCTTCATTTGGAAATAGGGTCTTTATAGATGTAATCAAGTTAAGATGGTATCAGACTAGATTACTGGGGCCCTACATCCAATCACTAGTGTCCTTCCAAGAAGAGACACAGGCGCACAGAGGGAAAACTCCACGTGTGGATGAAGGCAGAGATCTAAGTGACGCATCTATAGGCCAAGGGACACCAAGGACTGCCAGCAACCACCAGAAGCTAGACAGAAGCAGGGAAGGGCCCTTCTCTCGAACTTTCAGAGGGAGCACGGGTCTGCCAACACTTTGATTTCAGACTTCTTTTTTTTTTTTTTTTTTTTTTTTTTGCAGTACTGGGGATTGAACCCAGGAGCATTCTACCTCCGCGCTACACCTCCGGCCCTATTTTTTATACTTTATTTTGAAACCGGGTCTCATGAAGTTGCGGAGGGCCTCACTAAGTAGAGAGAGACAGAAAGAGAGAGACTGGGAGAGAGAGAGAGAGAGAGCTGAGGCTGGCCGCAAACCCAGATCCTCCGGTCTCCACCTCCCAAAGTACTGGGATTACAAGCATGCGCCACCACGCCCGGCTCTGATTTCAGACTTCTAACCTGCAGAACTGGGAGAGAATACATTTCTGTTGTTCTATACAATAAACCCTGATGGTAAAAGGTAAGATGTAAAAAAAATTTAAAAGAATAGAGAATATGCAAAGAACTGCTTAAAGAAATATAAATAGAAAAGTCTGGCTCATTAAATCCAACTTACAGAATGTAATTAAATCCAATTTACAGAATGTAAATCCAGAAGGTCATTAACAGTAAATAGCAATAACAGCAATAACAGTAGCTCTCATTTGTGGAACATCTGCTGTGTCCAGGCATCATGCTACACGTTTTTCTTCATTTCCTCTCATACTTCCAATAACCACAAGGTAAATTCTCCTACCACTAAGATGAGAAAAATGGAAAGTATTCAGTAGTTTATTCACAGTTGCTTAGGATAGTAAATTTCAAAGCCAGATTCAAAACCAGTCTCATAATCAGGCGTGGTCTCGCACGCTTGTAATCCCAGTACTTGGGAGGCTGATACAGGAGGATCGCAGGTTCAAGGACAGCCTCAGTTACTTAGTGAGACTCTTAGAAACCTAGCCAGACCCTGTTTAAAAACAAAATTTGGGCTGGGGGTGTAGCTCAGAGATAGAATGCCAGTACCAAAAAAAAAAAGTCTGTCTTGCTCCAAATCTTTAATTTTTTCCAAGATATCACACAGCATCCCAATAACACAAAGTGAAGGGAATAAAGTAAATGGAAACAATTTAGAATAAGAAAACAGGGTTAAATAAGCCATTGTGTTATAAAAGAAAGGCCAAGAACAAGAATTACATCTCCCTAGTCAATATAGAAAGAGAATGAGACTAGGTAGTAGGTTTCTCTTTGTCTTTTTTCCTCTTATTAAATAGGTAGTCTATACATTTAAAAGTAAGTAAGATTTGTGTGGGGAGATGGATGGTCATCAAGATGAAATGAGAAGGGAAGAGCAGAAAGAGTGCCCAA
The DNA here is from genome assembly GCA_004027185.1 of Glis glis. Classification (NCBI taxonomy): domain Eukaryota; kingdom Metazoa; phylum Chordata; class Mammalia; order Rodentia; family Gliridae; genus Glis; species Glis glis. The sequence continues at coordinate 48,719 of PVJS01005741.1, read as the reverse complement.
CTCTCATCTTCTATTTATGATTCTAGGAGCAGCAGTATCTAGAAGAAACTTCAAATGAGTTTTTGGAAAAGGCAGTAATATTGGAAGTCAGTCAAAATGACCCCAAATTCTAACATTTAACATCCCTCAATAAGGACAGATAACTGAAGGGTCACTTATTTTGCATGCATGCTAACAGTCTCCCCAAAAGATATTTGGCCAAGAAAGTTTTTAATCACTATGAAAGGAATAAAGCTACCTTATTAATGAAAAGGAAATCACTGAAAATAATTTATCAAAATGAGGGATATTTTGCAGAGGTATATGGCAGATGACCACATTTTCTTCAAACAAGAAGAAATAAATATGTAAGAGGAATGATCCAGTTGATGAAAGCCCTCCTGGCTTTGGAAGGGATAAGAGAATGACGGGGCATGTTTAAAAAATGATACAAAGAAAACTCAAAGGAAGGAAGAAAGCCAAAGTCTTCATCAAAAAAAAAAAAAAAAAACAAATAAATGCTCCCAGCTGTGGTAGTATGAATGCCCAGAGAAAGGAGGGAGACGAGGGAAACTGAAGCCAAAACACAAACAAACGAACAAATGAGAAATGTTGGAGACAATGTCAAGGCAATGGGAGAAGAAAAAGGGGGACCCATAAAGAATGGAATTTCTTCTTATGAACACTTGTTCAAAAAGCAGAGAAAGTGGTGATTGTTTAAAAGAGAGGTAATAGCAAATAGAGGTCATGAGGCTGAGTTTAAATGTTAGTTATATTGGGGTTTAGCCTAGCTCCGTGTATTTGGTTCTCTCTCTCTCTCTCTCTCTCTCTCTCTCTCTCTCTTATTATATCTTGCTTTTTTTCTTTTTAAAGCATCCTTTTAATGTCTCTGTGCCTCAGTTTCTCTTTATGTGTGAAATTGGAGAAAAAGAAAACTTTGATACTTGCGTTACCTTCTCTAGCCTGAACTGCTATGAGAAGTAAATGACATGAGTATGACGCTTTTATAATGGGACCTGCTCATAAGGAAGAGTCAATAAACGTTCATGATGGTGATTATTTATGAATACCTTGGAAGATGAAGGCCAGCAGATAGTCCTGAGAAAGAAACTGTAGACTAGATGTAGGATGGCTTTAAGGGACTATTTCAAGGGCAGAAAAAACAAAAACAAAAACAAAGAGACGTGTGAAATAATGTTTGAGAATTAAAAGAAAGAACAGTTCTCAATTTTTTTAACAAAAACTGCTCAAAAATTGAGCTGCTTTGTCACATTCCTGAAAGGAAAGGACTCCTGGTTAAAGCAAACTCACTTTTGGGTCCTAACAACAACAACAAAAGAAAGAGATAGAGATAGAGATAGAGAGAGAGAGAGAGAGAGAGAGAGAGAACGTCCAAGATCCAGCCTTCAACAGCACATGAGAGATGATTGTAATGAGCTCCACAATGAAATAGTGAAGGTTAATGATAGCTGATTGAGGAAGGAGGAAACATCAGGACAATTTGAGGTCACATCCTCAATGCACATCAATAAAGAATAAATTACGGTGCATCTATATCCTGCACAATAGCTAAAAAGAATGTAGTGCTTCTATATGTGCTGACATGGAGAGAACCCTTTATATGGTGTTTAATGATAAAGTGCAGAACATTATAAATATTAAATTACTCTATTTTATAAGATACTTTATATGATTATATGTACATAAATGAACCAGATACACAAAGTCTGGGAAATGGGGCTGGGGTCTAGAAGGGACTTTTCTCTTTAAATTATTTACTCAGTGGAAGAAAAAAATGGTGTACTGACTTTTAAAAAAAAGCCTTGTGGGTTGAGAGCATCTCAGTGGTAGAGCATGCACAAGGCCCTGGGTTTGAGTCTCATCACGAAAAAAAAAATTGCCAGGTATGGTGGCCCACACCTGTAATCCCAGTACTTCAGAGGCTGAGACAGGAGGACTGCAAGTTCAGTGCCAGCCTCAGATACTTAGCAAGGCCTTTAACAACTTAGCAAGACCCTGTTTCCAAATAAAAAGTAAAATAGGGCTGGGGGTATAGCTTGAAGGTAGAATGACTCTTGGTTCAATCCCCAGCACAAAAAACAAACAAAATTTTTAAAAAAGTAGACTTGGGCCGGGCGTGGTGGCACACGCTTGTAATTCCAGTATTTGGGAGGCTGAGACAGGAGGATCGCAGGTTTGAGGCCAGCCTCAGCTACTTAGTGAGGCCCTCCACAACTTATTGAGACTCTGTTTCAAAAATAAAGAATAATAAATAGGGCTGAGGGTGTAGCTCAGAGGTAGAATGCCCCTGGGTTCAATCCTCGGTACCACAGAAAAAAGTAGACTTGGTAGTTCTAACACTTAAGTAACCTTGAATAAGTTACTTGAGTCTCCTGTTCCTCAGTTTATCCATCTGTAAAGTAAGGATAATAGCCCAACAGGGCTGTCATGAGGATGGGTGCGATAATGTGCAGTTCATGCCTGTGACACTCAGAATAGGGTCTGGTATCTAGAGTCGCCATCACCGTCAGCTGTTAGTTATCACCTCCCATAGTGTTTGCTTGTCGTTTTACCATAATCACGAGTCACTTGAAAATTTAAAAGCCCAAGTTAGGAAAATAAAGAGAATTAATAAGGTTATAAAACTGAAGAGGGGTTTTCTGGCTATCCTTGAGTATTTGTCTCTCCAGGAAAGCTTGAGAACCATCTTGTCAAATTGTCCCCAAATCTTGCAGGTATTTTAATTGGCATTGCACTGAATGTATGGATTTATTGAGGGAGAACAGACAGCTTCATGCCGCTGAGCCTTTCCATCCAAGATCAAGGTATGTCTTTAATTTTTTTATGTTCACAGTCTAATTGTAAAAAATTTTATATGCAGCTGCACAGTTCTTACTAAGTTCCAAAATTTTTTATTAATATTGTAAATGAATGTCTTTTCTTCCATTACATTATTTTATTTGATCTTGTTTATATATAAGAAAGCTAAGAGGATGAACCCTACCAGATATTAAAATGTATCCATGGAACTACAAAAATTAGAAATCATTTGCTACTGAAGAGGAAATGAGAAGATCAAAGGATAGAATAGAGAATGCAGAAATGGCTCTAATTCATGTGGGAATTTAGCATATTATAATCAGAAGGGGAAAACGAATTAATCTGTAAATTACAGTGGGAAAACTAGCTAGCCATTTAGAAAAAAGATAGATTTTTTTCCTTGGGCTTTACACCAAGTAAATCCAGATTAGCCAGAGATTTTTTTTAAATGAAACTATTAAATCAGATTAATCAGTGATTTTTTTAAAAAAATAAAGCTATTAGAGGAATAGAAGAAAATGGATTAATTTATTTTAAATCAGGGCATAGGACATGCTTTCTAGGCAGTGCATATAAAACCTAGACACCATAAAGGAAAGTCAAATGTTTATGTAGTCAAACTCATCCCAATATCTATTTGGAAAATGACATGTCATAAATAGTCAACTGATAGCAACTGGGAACATATTTGCAACACATATGAAAAAGTTTAAATTTTAATTTTCAAATAGTTTATTATCCTAGTCAAATAAAAATTAACAACTCAATTAAACAATAAATGAATTAAAGCAATCAGCTCAGTAACAGGATTAATGGAAATGAAGTTCTAATAGCCAATTAAACACCAGGAATAAAAGCAACAGCACAAGTCCCCACACTAACCTCAGGGAGACCAGAGAGGACCTAGGACGGTGCTCAGCCCAGACCTCTGCAGCCAGGCACAGAGCATGATTGTTCACGGACAGTGCCTGCCCGTAACCTGTAATCAACAACCTTTTTGTGGTTGTTTTCTAGGATGATGGTCTTGAATGGCTTTTATGTCAGGGTGGTATAAGGAGACCAACTCACCCAAATAAGTTAGGAGCGGAAAATGGGAATATTTTCCTAACTTCACAGTTAGGAATTAGTTTTTCATTTGACACTTCAAGTTTTCACTTTAAGGAAAAAAAAAAAAAAGAATTGGATCCTGGTGTTGTTGTTGCTTAAACCTAATTGAGTTCCTTCCTTCCTGTACCTTTCTGTTGGCAAGTGCTGCATCTCGTGTCAGGAAATGCTACCCCACAACTTTGTAACATAACACGTCCTAAGCAGGGTCACTGCTGGGGTGCAGCTATTCTTCCCAAACCCTCTTAAGGCTCTTTGAATGCTCCCATTCTCTGGTCTAACACTTTTTCTTTTGATAATTATAGGCTGCCTCTGATGTTTCTGTGTATAGGATTTCCCCTTTCTTTTCTAGATCCTTGGCCTTCTTAGAACACTCTGGCACACGATAATCACACCTCACGTGCGATCCTGGTTTGTATTTAAGGACCTCTCTTCTCCTAATTCTGTTAGTTCAAATATTTTTCCACCTAGAATTTCTTTCTCTCAGCCTTTCAGCATGGAAGCTCCCTTAAGATTATTGATTACATTATGTCTTCTTAAAGTTCAGATTTGAATGCACAGAATGGTCAAATAATTTCTAAAAGTAAAATATAGGTTGAGAGTCCTTTATCCGGAGTGCTTAGGACTGGAAGTGTTTCGGATATTTTAGTATTTTTTTGGATGTTGGAATATTTGAATGTACATAATGAGATATCTTGGAGATAGGACCCAAGTCTAAACACAAAATTCATTTATGTTTCATATGCACCTACACACATAACCTGAAGATAATTTTATACAATATTTTAATGATTTTATTCATGAAACAAAGTTTGGGGATGTTGAACCATCAAATTTACGGTATCACATTGGTGCTCAAAAATTTTCAGACATCAGAGAATTTCAGATTTCAGATTTTTGGATTAGGGATGCTCAACCTATAATTCTTCCAGTGTCCTGTGCTGCCCATCAAACATATTGCCTGATCTTTTCTCAAAGGCTTATGGGCTGAATGCCTCTGTGATTCACAGTGCAAATACTAAGAAATTTGTTACAGAAATAATTTAAGGATTTTTAATATACACATCAACCACCACTTTGTTGTAATGTAATTACAGAAGTATAATTATACATAAAAATACACATAGATGCTTGTCAACTTACAGTGGGGTTCCATCCCAATAAACCCATCATGAGTTGAAAACACCATCCTGAAAATGCACTTAACACATCTAACCTACAGAACACCATGTCTTTGCAGAGCAGCACACTACGTAGAACCAGTTGTTTCCCCTGTGACCTCATGACTGATGGGGAACTGTGACTCACTGCCACTGCCCAGCATCACAAGAGAGCAGTGGACCCTACTTGCTTACTCCAGGAAAGATTGAAATACAAAGTATGGTATCTACTGAATGTATAACACCTTTTTTTTTCTTTTTGTGGTACTGGGGACTGAACACAGGGACATTCTACCTCTGAGCTACACCCAGCCCTTTTAATTTTTTGTTTTGAAACAGGATCTTGCTAAGTTGCTGAGTTTCACTATGTTGCTGAGGCCGTCCTCAAACTTGCAATTCTTCTGTCTCAGCCTCCCAAGTGCTGGGATTACAGGCGTGTGCCACTACGCCTGGCTTGTGTATCACTTTTGCACCATTTTTATAATCATAAATTGAACCATTGCTAAGTCAGGGACCATCAATATACATATCTGTACATGCCAGGCAGTACATATGTATATATTGTATAAGTTTTATAAATAAAATTATACATTTATGTGTAATAAGAGTATATATGAACGTGTGTTATAATATCTAACATTCTGTGATGGATGCTGTTGAGCACTTTATATATTTATCATCTTATTTAATCTTCACAATTTATTCACCAAGTTAATACTATTATATTCCCTATCTGTGGTTGATTAAAGAGGACCACAAATTCTTTGACACTTCTCCCATGAAAGTGTGAGGTCGAAGTCTTGCGGACTCTGTGATTGCTTCAGCCAGTAGTTAATGGGGAAGTGATGTAATGTCAGTTTACAGGCCCAAGCCTGTAAGAATATCCCTTTTCCTTCTCTGGTACCCTCACTTGTACACCTCTGTTGTAAGATACCCAATTACCCTGCAAAAAAGCCTCCCAGAAAGGCTCTGAGCCCAGCCTTCCAGCCAGACCCCGAAAGGTGCCAGATGATGAGGGAATTCTTCCTGGACCCTCCAGACCGGAGCAGTGGCCAGCGGAGTACGACTAAAATGACCCCGTCAATGCCACTTGGGATATAGAAATTGCCAGCAACGTAGTGCCCACATTTCTGAAGCACAAAATCATTGGGACTTAATAAAATGCATCAGCCATTAAATATTGAGTGTTTTTTTTTTTTTTACAGCAGGGGACAACTGGAAGTACCTGTCCCAGATGGAAATCACAGTGAGCAAAACTCGCTCAAATCACACACCTCATTCATAGTGCAGAGATTCCGACTGTGTTCTCTGGGGGCAGCCTGCCCCCACAGCCTGTAATCTTAGTCACTCCTCTGAATTACTTTAAAATGGTAATGAACTTTTGGAGATAGGGCAGATATAATGTCTCGATTCTTCTTAGCATCTACTCTAATTCCTATCTAATGAAGAATTTGTGTCAGAGGCGTAGATCCTCTCTCCATTCACAGTTACCTATTCATGTATATTTCTACCTTCTTCTGAATTTTAAAATGTGATGAATTCTTCCTACAGATTTGCCTGTGTTTATTCTAAGACAGTAAAGTACAGAGCCCCATTTCTCTTCTGCCTTTAGCATAGATCATATCAGCAGTGCCACTTAATCCCAAGAGGGCAGGCTAAGTCTGGGCTTCAGGAAGTTGATTTCTATAGCATTAAATGTGGCTTAGTAATTTTCCAAGAGACAGAGACCCTGGGGTCTTGGTGGTTTCCCTGATAAGCTATCATCCCATCTATTTTATATTAGAATGCATTGTTTCCTGAAAGGGGGTAGGAGTAGAGCAAAGAGGAGACACCATTCAAGCTTCCTGACAGGCAAACAGACCTGTACCTGCAGTCTTTCTGGAGCCAAAAAGGTCAAGGGTCAAGGACCCAGAGGAACTGATGGAATCAAAGGACTTATGCACATTAAACACTTGGCAATATGCACACTAGTGTAGACACTATTGTTCCCAAGATATAATAAATAACATAATATATGACATAATGGAAGCAGGTTCTCCAGCACACGTGTTCTTCTGTTGTTGTTGAAGGACATTGCACAACGAATGGGGATAACTCACAAAGCTCAGACTTATTTTCTGTGGTGTCACTTCCAAAGCATTTTGATTTCAGCCTCCCAGACACAGATCACATTGAGCAAAAGAGCACGTTATAGATGCGCAACTATCGACAACACTTCCTGGAATATGAAACATAAAGTTAATGAGCTACGACAGAACACTCCTAAATATAGTCATTTAATTGATTCTTATGTTATCATGAGTTGTGCTCTAGAAATGCCCAACATGAAACCTAGAATTCTGAGACTTTGCAGATCAACCAGCTAAATGGTTCTTAAACAGCAACCCTCAACTGGCTTCCAATAAAAATAAAACCACAGCATAAAACAACAGTGGGGCTCGGGGTGTAGCTTAGTGACAGGGCTTGTACTTAGCATGTGTGAGGCACTGGGTTTGATCCCCAGCACCAAAACAATTTAAAAAAGCAAATAAAACATAGTTTCAGGTCTGAGATGCTATTCTAAGCATTTTAGATTTATTAGGACATTCGTCTTTATAACTGCTCTATGAGCTGAATATTCTTATTATCCCCCATGTTGTAGATAAGGAAACTGAGACAGAGAGGTTCAGCAACTTGCCAAAGATCACAGAGGTAGGAAGCTGGGTGAATCTGAAACTAAACTTATGTGGAACAACTCCCCATGGCCCATAATTTAGAAATCAAAATGGCTCCCGTTTCATCCATTTTTATGCGTAAGTTTAAGAAGTGTATGATTGATTTTTTAATTGTTTGAAAGTCACTATGATAATCTAAACATTGCTTAAGTAAGTGAAGTAACAGGAGTCCCCAGTGGTTTCCCAGACCTGCCCACAAAGGATTACAGCTGTGCTGGGCTGGGAACTAGAATGCCTCCCTGTTGTGCAATTCAATGGTCTCCCAGTATATTCAGATGCTCACAACTAATCATAAATGGAGTTAAATATTTTTACTCATTTTTTCTACCATTTTATCTCTATACATATACAAAAACATGCCAGTGGTCGGGAAAAGTGGTTTTATTTTAACCTATTCCCACTTCTAAAAAAGAAAAAAACACTATGAAAATGTTACTGTCTTGAGTTCAAATATACCACATTACAGCTAGTCTGGGGCAGGAAGAATCAGACACATGCAAATCTCTGTGCTACTCATAGGACCACAGCCAGACTGCCAGACATCAGTGGATGAGGTTTGAAACTTGATCTTCACATTACCAAGGCTCTAGTGTCATGGGGAGCACAATGTTCAAGATGCATATAGCATGCTGGGCCCGGTGGCCCACACCTGTAATCCCAGTACCTGGGAGACTGAGACAGGAGGACCACAGGTTCAAGGCCAGCCTCAGCAACTTAGTGAGACCTTCAGCAACTTAGCAAGACCCTGTTTCAAAATAAAAATTAAAAAGGGCTGGGCGTGTAGCTCAGAGGTAGAAATATGTACTGGGTTGAATTCCAAGCACCAAAAAAAAAAAAAAAGAACATAGCATAGTGTGTGAATTTAGGCTCTGGACTCAGACACACACAAATCTGCATCCTAGATTTCTACAATCTATGTGACCTTAGACGAGTTTCTTAAAACCTTCCTGAGTCTCAGCTTTTTCATTTCTAAAATACAGTTTCAAATAGCTTCAAATACATTGAGTTACTGTAAGGATTAAATAAAACAATCCATATAGTTTACCCCCACTTCTAGCCAAACAAGAGTTAGAAAGAAATTCTGAAAGCTGTACTATTTTCCATAAATAGAAACAAACTGGAAAGAAATTTTTAAAAACAATAAAAGCATAATAATGCTAATAAATGCTCGCTGGAAATGGTTGCCTGCTAAAGTTTCTGAGCCTGAGTCCTGCTTTCCTCTTTATTTACAAAAACAAAAACAAAAAAGGATATTTTAGGGAGGTGTTAAAGATAATTAGTATGAAACTAAGACTTTTTCCCTTTCTTAATAACTTAATAATAAAAAATGCTTTTTCTCTCTTTTAGCCAATCATATCTCTTTAATTCTTCCTTCCAAGCTTATAAAGAAACCCCTTCTTCTGCTAATAGGTTCAGCAGGCTTCCAGGGGAAAATTACAACACAGTGGCGGGGAGGAGGGATCACTTCTTAGTCTTCTCCAAAATGACAGAGCAAACTGATAACCAGAAAGATAGGTGAAGGAAAATATAAACAAATATTATATTATAAGAATCAATAACTATATGCTGTGATCTGAATGAGCCTCCCCCAGTTCATATGTTGAAGCCAAAGTCCCCAATGTGATGGTATTTGGAGATGGAACCTTGAGGAGGCAATTAATTAGGTCATGAGAATGGTGCTCACATGAATGAGATTAGTGCCCTCTTAAGAAGAGAAACAAGAGAGCTGAGCTCTCTCTCTCTCTCTCTCCCTCCACCATGTAAGAATACATTGAGATGGCAGCCATCTGCAAACCAGGAAGAGGGTTCTCACCAGGCACCAGACCTACTGCCATCTTGATCTTGGATTACCATTCTCCAACAGTGTCTAAGCCACCTGGTCCATGTATTTCTTATAGCAGCCTGAACTGACTAAGACACTCCACTAAATAAACCCAAGTCATAATAGGCTCTTCAAGTCTAGAGTTGTGAAACAAATGCTTCTCAGCATATCTCTGCAACCGTGCCCAAACCTGGCTTCCACACAGGCAGTGGGGAAGCCACAGTCAGAACACCAGGCAGCTGACAAGAGCTGGCCTAGACCTCAGGTTCAAACAAAACTTTTTTCTATGACAACTCACAGCGAAAACAATTGGGTCTACAGATGGTAATTACCAGACTTCATTCAAACAGTCACCACACCTCCGCACCTGACTATGCCAGGCCTCAGGATGACCAGGTGATTAAAGACCAGCAACACACCACTCAGACAGAGAAGGCCCCAGGCACAGATGGTAAAACACACACATGCATGTATAGCCACGAGGTAAGATAATGATGAGAGGACTTTCCACCAAGGACATATATTCAAGGTATGTTCTGCAGTTTATAAGCCAAGCTGTAGAAAATATGATTCCACACTTTTCCTTTCTAAGCTTTGGTCTTGGTAGAACATATATTCAGACCATAGGACTAAAGTGTGCACATCTGTGAAAAAAAAAATAATGCAGTTGACCAAAAAATGAGCATGGAATCTACTTTATCAGCATTTTTAAACATAGCACTTAAAATAATATCTAAATATAGGCTTCCCATGCCCAAGTGGAGACAGATGTGCTTTCATATAATATCCTGATGTCTGTTTCCTGATGACCCTGAGACTTCTAGGGTGGGCTTCGATTTTCTCTTTCGAAACAGATGTTGATAAATGTCTGCCCCAGAACCAAAAATCCTGATCTACAGGAATTCAATCAGCTTTTCATTCTTGTTCTCTCTCAAATTTACATGAGCCAGATTCCATTCTTTGTCAACAGTTGTAACTATAACTCAGAAAATAAAGTAGAAATACTATGATAATTCAGGTTGAAAGTTTTAATTTCAAGCACTTAAATGACCGTAACCTAAACATAGTGCCGGAGACAGCTCAAAACGAATATTCGTCTCCCATTCTTCTTCCCCAAACTGGATATTTAATAAACGCAATTTTAGACAGCCAAACATGTATAATAACTGTGCTAACCAAATGTTGCCTAGCAAAAGGCCTATTAAAACGTTAATCAATAAGAACGGCCTGAAGCTAGCATACAACGGCTTCAGCAGAAGTATTGTCAGACTCTGTGGGACACTTGGATGGCAGTTCATCCCTAAATTACTATTTCTTAAATGCTTGAAAACACTTTGCCTCTCTTCCACAGGCAATCACTTTTCTTTGGAATCTTGTTTATAGTCTTGTTAACAGGCTTTTATTTTCCCCCAGACAACTTTTCTAAAAAAGGCCAACTTCATGACCCCTGTACAAATATCACAAATTCTAATTACTCAGCTACAATTCAAGGCTATTTTCCTGTAATGGCTTTACGATTTTCTTCTTAGGAAATCATTAATAAATCAAATCCTTTTGGGAAAAAATGCATCAAGAAGGTTGTTAAAAGAAACCTTTGATCAATTCAAGAATTTTTGACAGCAGAGATAATCTTCTAATGGACTTGTTTTCTACAGATCTTTAGTAATGGATTTTTTTTTTAAAAAAAGGAGACTCTAATTTTGGCTCATCAAGATATCTTCTTGCTTCCTTCTAAAATAAACTTTAGAAATAACAAAGAAAAAAATTTTAAACTTCTAATATTAGAACCTTACCACGGCATAATCATGAGTAAAATTCAGTTTTTAAAATTTGGTGAAAAATAAAAAATATTATGTTGCCATAGACTGTTAAACCGTGAATACAGAAACTATAGCTTGTCCTTCCTCAAGGTTAATTTTATGGCTATTTTTTAAAATTATTAAACCAGGAATGCCAAAAATTCTAGCCAGAGTTTTTGCACTTGTTAAAAATAGAAAATAAATTGAGAAGTCATGAGAAAATAAATTTTCTGCTAAAGGGATTATGATCAGGGAAACAATCGTCTTACAGGTAAAAACAAATTAATGGGCTGAACATAAAATTAGCACATGATCTAGCAATTCTACTTCCCAGAATATATTCAAAACATTGAAAGCAGGGACCTGAAATGGATATATGTACATCAGTAATCGTGGCATGTTATTAAAAAGAACCAAAAGGTAGAAACAACCTAAAAGTCCACTGACAGATGAACAAATAAAGAAAATGTGATGTATGCCTACAGTGTCATATTATTCTGCCTTAAAAAGTAAGGAAATTCCAATACATGCTATAACAGGGATGAACTTTGAAACCATTATGCTAAATAAAATCAGCCAGACACAAAAGAACAAACATTGTATGATCCCATTTATTTGAGGTTCCTTGAGTGGTCAGATTCAGAGACAGAAGGTAGGATGCTGGATACCAGGTGCTGGGGGTAGCGGGGGATGTGGAGTTACTGCTTAAAGGGCACAGAGTTTCCATTTTGCAAGATGAAAAGGTCTGGAGATGAATGGTGGTGATGGTTGTACTTAAAGTCTCTACATGTACACTTAAAAAATAGTTAAAATGGTGAATTTTATGTTGTGTATATTTTACCAACAATGTTTAAAAAAATGTGGCATTATTACTGTGATGATGATCAGTGGTTATTAAATTAAAGCTGGATATAAAAGAAACCCAGTTTCCCCCCCAAAAAAAAGTGTGTTGAGTGGTCTCGGCCAGACCCCAACAGACCTCTCCTGAGGTCCCGGACACCAGCAGGGTCTGTGAAACTGGAGTACACAACCTGGGAAATGGGCTCATTTTATATTTCCTCCTGGTCCCTTCTGTTCCAGATCTTTTCATAAATGACTTCTTCTAGGTAGTGGGTATTTGAAGAAACATCATGTATTTTCTAGGTTTTTACTATAATATTATCAAAATAAAAAACAATTAAAGCCCTTTGGGGGAAAATAAGAAAGGTGATCAGAAAATCAAGAACAGAATATCTCTGCTAAAAGTTAAAGTTTGAATTGACTTTACATTAAATACTAGACATAATGTCAGGTACTGGAAGAAAACTAACATGTGCATACAATGTTAGATCATTTACATTTGTGGGGGGGTGCTGGGGATTGAACCTCTAAGCTACATCCCTACCCCTTTTTAATTTTGTTTTTGAAACAAGGTCTCTCTAGGTTGCTGAGAGTCTCACTATGTTGCTGAGTTTGTCCTCGAACCTGTAGTACTCCTATCTCAGCCTCCCAAATTCTGTGATTAGATGCATGCACCACCACACCTGGCTCATTTACACTTTTAATTTTAAAACTCAACATATATTTATCTAATGCTGCATAAGAATGTAGGCCTAATCCAGAATGTTAAATTCTATGAAAAAGAAAAATGTCAAGCCATTACATTATCATATGCAAGAGATGTGAGGAAATTATTAAGCTGAATATTTATATTTAATTGAGAAATGTGGCCTAATCACCTCAGATTAAACATTTAGAGTGTTCCACATAAATATCATGTCAATTGACTAATATCTGAATTTAAAAGTAATAGAAAAGAAGTTGAAAGATTGCATAGCATATAGTATTTAATATCAATACTATCTACTTAGGCATATAAGGACTGTGGTCTTCCAAATGGCTAGAGGCTATTTGGATAAACTCTGAAAAAGATAATGCTTAGTCTAATAAAATAGTATGTAGTTGAAAACATGGAAAGGAAATGATAGTACATGCTGGTTTTAAACCCCAGGGAAAGGGAAATGAGACTATGTAGATGGTTAGATCTCATGACACTATGTGAATGAAGACATTAAACTATTCACAGCCCATCACTTGGCACCCAAAATCCCAAATTATGTGAAGAGCAATTTTGAGCTAGTGAGCACAAAACTAAGCCCAAAGAAAATCTGTACCTGGTGATTACATTAAATCTCACATCAACAAGAGCCAACCTGGAAATCCTAGCTTTAATAAGCATATCAGAAAATAGAAATTACAAAGAATATATACAACATAAATAAGTGCGGGTATGAAATGAGTGACATTTTAAAAAAGCTAATGCATGAGGTTCAGACATTTTTAAATCTGTCTTTAAAAATAATATTAAAGAACATTAATTTGAAGTATATTGCAGTTAGAAAAATTGCAACAACAACAACAACAAAAAAAACCTTCAGCCAGGCGTGGTGGTGGCGCACGCTTGTAATCCCAGTACTTTGGGAGGCGGAGACCAGAGGATCCGGGTTCGTGAAAACCTCAGCGCGCATGCGCGCGCGCGATCTATATCTCTCTCCTCTCTCCTCTCTCCTCTCTCTCTCTCTCTCTCTCTCTCTCCCTAGTGAGGCCCTCCGCAACTTCATGAGACCCGGTTTCAAAAATAAAGCATAAAAAAAATAGGGCCGGGGGTGTAGCGCGGAGGTAGAACGTCCCTGTGTTCAATCCCCGGTACCGCAAAAAAAAAAAAAAATCCTTCAGTTCCTAAATTCACTGGACATCATTGGAAAGAAATTGAAATTGTTGTTTCTCTACAAACATCAGTTTTTAAAGAATCATCTACTTTTCATTTGGGATGAAAAATATGAATGTAACTTTAAAATTCTTAATTAAAGGGAACTCTGTGGCTCACATATTTTTAAGAGTATATAACAAAGCAAAACTATAACCTTCAAAATTTCACCCCAAATACAATTCTTAATTTAAGGCAATTACTTTGAGGGAAAGTAATTTAGAAATCCCAAGCAATAACAAAGCAATATCGGGCTTTTTATTTAAACAAGTTGTTCCAGATAAAATAATATAGCTGCTCTTGGCAAAAATTATAAAAATAGTTTGTTTAGGAAATACTACAGAATTATACGGAGGAGGGCCTTAATAAAGCCTCTGATATAGCATTTACCAAAATGCTATCTGAAGCAAATTTAAATTAGCTTGGAAATAAACATTGTCAAATAAATTAAAAACTGCCTAAACTCTTTTAAACAAAGGAAATTGATAAATGGCCCAATATCCAAATGAGACAAGATATTTGGCAGAAGGTCTATTCTCTCTGGTCCCAATAAAAATTTTTATTAATGATTTGGAATAGAGAAAGAGCACTGGGTTATTGATATTAGCAGAAGTTCTGTTTTAAATAGGCAAAGATTATGCTCAAATAACACAAGATCTGAAGGGATTGGCTCAAAAGCCAGAAAATTATAAGCTACAGTCAGCTTAGAAAAATGCAAGCTACCATAGCATGAGAAAAATAATTTGAAACTAATTTAATTCCATGAGAAAATATGGCAATTGGAAATGCCAAAGAATAATATTAGGAATAATAGACAGAATATTAAGTAACCACTTAAAGAATGAGAGGAGGGAACAGAAAGCCAAAACCTCCCAGCAGCGCCTTTTCCCTTTCCCACCATGGCCGTGTGCCATAAGCAGATGTCAGTGATTAGATAAGGTGAGATTGACAGGCCTCTCCTCGCCGCGCAGCCTGACCACTTCCATCATGAACAGCAGGAAGAGCAATGGTAAAATATACGGCAGAAACCCACGCTTGCTGAACCCGGCTTCACACCAGCATCTGAATTTTTTTTCTATTTGCTTTAATTGAGGTTGGACAGAAATAGACACTAAGCCTGTTGCTACTGATGGTAATCAAAGTGAGATGGGCCTGATGGAGAAGCAGACTGGGAGTCAGCAAATCCGTGCTCAGCAGCTCCCATTTTCTCCTTCGCACAACAAAGAGGTTGAACTATAACAACCCTAACACGCTTCCAGCCCGAAGTCTTCATGCGGTTTCTTCGTCATTAGAAAATAAGCTGCATTTAGAACAAAGAGCCTGTGGCGAACTTGTGAATATATTACTGTTTGGTAGAAGAAGCTGAAAATATAAGTGGATTTGCGGGAGGGAGATGTAAAAACTCTTTGAGTTCTTATTAATAATTAACATATACTGAATGTCTCCTATTGCTAGAAACGGTGCTAAGTATTTTACATGGATTACCTCATTTAATGCTTGGAAGACTTCTTCAATGTAGGTACAATTATTATTTCCCCTTTACAAGCAACACAATGGTTTCCAGAAAGGTTAAATCTCTTGCCCAGGGGTGCACAACTTGTAAGTGATAACATCCCCAAAGTCTTC
This sequence comes from Glis glis, assembly GCA_004027185.1. NCBI lineage: Eukaryota > Metazoa > Chordata > Mammalia > Rodentia > Gliridae > Glis > Glis glis. The sequence goes on along the minus strand of PVJS01005741.1, from coordinate 32,949 downwards.
AACTTACCTACTGAGAAAAATAAGGACAATAACATTCAATAATATTTGTAGAATAAATAAAATGAAACCGGGTATGGTGGTGCACTCCTGTAATCCCAGTACTTGGGAGGCTGAGATAGGAGGACCCCAGGTTCGAGACCAGCCTCAGCAATTTAGCGAAATCCTCAGCAGCTTAGTGAGACCCTGTTTCAAAGTAAAAAATAACTTATAAGACTCAATCAGGAAGGGGGAGGGAATAGGGTGGGATTTGAGGGAGGGCTAAATGAGCAATGTGTGCATGTATGATGCTGCTACCCTGATGTGTATCAAAATGTATAATTACAATGCACCAATAAATGAATATATTTTAAAAAAGTAAAAAATAAAATAAGGCTACTGGTATAGCTTGGAGGTAAAATACCCCCGGGTTCAATCCCCAGGAAATATATATACATATACATATATATGTACATATATATATGTACAGTAACACTGTAAGATAGGCGCTGCTGACTGCATTTTACAGCAGAGCAAACAGAAGCCAGCCTCTCATTGTTATGACGACACAGTGAACCCCAGAAATGTGGTATTTGGAACTGGAGCAGAAGGAAGAAGAACCCAACCAGGAAAAGCCCTGCATGGACCTGCTGCAGCATCCCAGTCTCTTCCGGCTGAGGTCCAGGGCCCAGGGTAGACTCGATCACTTTGTAGGTTCACAGCCTCTACTTCCTACCAGCACACGTTTGCACTGCAGTCTCCCTCTTGGCGACTCTTGGAGACGTTCGTTGTTTTTGGTCTTGGAGAGAAGGGAAACAGCAGCCCATTACACCACGGATACCAAAGGGGCTGGGCCCTCCCCTCCCTTCACCCTGTGCAGCCTTGAGGGAAGGAGGCCAGGCTCCTGAGTCCAGCTCAGCCAGGGGAACGTTCTCTCCCAGAACTCGGAATCCTGAGCCTATGAGCAAAGGATGCGGCGGCCGTGGTCACACTTTTCACCGCTGTGCAGATGGCGTGCAGAGCAGCCGCCTGTCCCGCGGCGGGACCTGGGGTGCTGTCGTTCTGTCACCTGGTTTGAGGACTCTTGTGTTGCTTTGCATTCCCAAAACTCATTCTTCAACTTCGCGTTGATTTTGTGAGCCCCAAATACTCTTGTCACAAATTCCCTTTTGTTTAAAATAAATAGAGCCCATTTCTGTTGCTTCAAGGAGCTTAAATGGTACAGGCTGCAAGTAGAAAAGCAAAGACAGGTATTCGCAGAGTTTTTTAAAGCCATCCTTGTCAGACTATTCTCTCAAATGACAGCTTCCATCCTCTGGCTTCCCAGGCGCTGAAGCATCACTCCCTGATCTATGTTACATGTTGGTACCTGCTCACATCCTCACCCTCAAATTCCTCAAAACCCTCCTCTCAGCTCCACAGACACAACCTGCTCAAAGATGCTATGTAACCATCAAGTCTTGTGGTGTGAGCTGCTTGTTATTTTGACATTTGACCTCCCAAATTAAAAATTTTTTGGTGACAAGGTAATAAATGCTTCCAATACTATTTATTTATTTATTTATTTATATTTTTTTTATTCACTTATTTCTTTATTTATTTTGTGTGTGTGTGTGTGTGTGTGTGTGTGTGTGTGTGTGTGGTTCTGGGGATTGAACCCAGGGGAATTCTACCTTCAAGCTATACCCCCCAACCCTTTTTATTCTTTGTTTTGGAAATAGAGTCTCCTTCCATTGCTGAGATTGTCCTCCGACCTGAGAGCCTCCTGTCTCAGCCTCCCACATAGAGATTACAAACCACCACGCCCAGCTTCCAATCCTATTTTAGATAGTTATGTACTGATACAAAAGATAATGCTTTAAAATATGCTCCATTATTGTCCTGCATGAAAAATGATTGCACACTATGAAGTCGTCATTAAGGTTCCCCTCCTTTTCTATTCTCTTTCTATACACACTCACATACACGGACACATATTCACATACACAACTGTACACCTTGCATTGTTTTTCACTCAAATAGACAAAGTCACTTCTCTATGCTAACAGTAAATGCTTCTCTAAACAGAACAGAAGAAAGTCCTTTCAAAGGACTTCACACCCTGAAATTCTATTATCTATGTGTTAGAAGAAATCAGCCTTGGGCTGGTCTGAAATCTTCCCATAGGTCTCCACCTGTGAGGAGAAACTGGGTGAGATGAATGGGAAGCTCTGGAATGAAGACTTGGTCGAGGTCTGGGGGAAGATGCAGCCAGAACTCTGAGGCAGGTCATGAAGAGAGCTTGGAGAGGGTGAGAGGCACCCCGGCAACCGCTGGTGGAGGCGGGAAGACAGGGCAGCCCAAGCCACTCCATACAGCAGCCAGGGACTGTGACTGTCCACGGGTAAGGTGGCGCTGCCCCACGTGCTTGTAACTGAGAGAGGAGACAACAATGGAAAGAAGAGCCCCAGGAAAGAAGTAATCTACAGGAGAATGTTCCATGATCCCTGAAAGTATGTGGAATAAGAAATATAACCCAATTTCTTTCTGAATCTTTTTCCTAAGAGTGTTGTTGGAGGATAAGCCCATGAAGAGTTATAACTGGATTTTCTATGATTTTCCATGGATTCTAATATATGCCAATAAAAAAATACTTTTGTAAACAGAATGGAATCACATTTTATTCTCCAATGAACTAGCCCATTGGAATTTAAAAAAAAGACTTAATTGCCTAATTGCACCAAGCTTATTTTTGCCCTCATTTTATCTGGCTACCAGCCAATATCTTTGTACACCTCCTCACTACCATTCATTTTCAGAGCATGTATGATAGAGTACTGTACCATATACCCATTGAAAACCTAGTATAAGCCAAAGTCAATAAAAGGTTTTCCTGATCTTTGCAGACCCAGGGAAAAGGGGCTCAAATCTCAAGATTCCACGACTAAGACAGTCCAGACCCCTAAGATTTTCACAAAACCCCTGAGGGCCCACACTCTTGTGGTGGCCTCCTGCCTCCTGCTGCTAAGGAACTGGCAATGTCTATTCTACATCTCCATAAACCAGGCTTTCCTTAGACCCCGTTCTCTGCAGCAACCCAAAGCATTGCCCTGTTTCCTGACGGCTTAGAAGAAGAGGGAGGGGGCATTTACATCTCTGAAATGCAAATGAGAAAATGGACATTGCTGTTGTTTAGTGTGCTTCGCCTCTCCACCTCCAGAGCACCAATGGTTGCTCGGCCAACAACGTCAGGTTGCAGGCCCCTGTCCTGGGCTCTCCTTCTCTGCCTAGTCTGAAGCCACTGCTCTCTTGGTTTTGTGCAGAGCAGTCTTGCCTTACTCGAAGCATAGGTACCAACCTGCTCCTCAGCCCTTGTGTCTCATCTTCAGCCCATAGTTGTCATTATCGATATTATGGTAACTTTTCCCAACAAGGTAACCCTGCAAAGAGGAATTCTGGTGCCAGTCATCAAAAGGATAAAATTTCGTTTCTTCCAGTAGAGGGAAGGAATGAAGCTAGATACAGTAGCCACCCTTTATCTGCAGATGATAGACTGTAAGACCTCCAGTGAATACCTGAAAACAACAGAAAGTACCAAACTCAATATAGACTATGTTATTCCTGTACATATATGAGTATGACAAAATTGAACTTGTAAATTAGGCACAGTAAGAGCTTAACAATAATAACTAACTGTAAAATTGAATAATTATCACAATATACTGTAAAAAAATCACAGCTTCACTACTCTTGCACTTATGCAAACAAGGGTTGCTTGAACGCAATCAGTAATCACTGTGATACCACAGCAGTCTACCTGAGAACCATGATGGCTACTACATAACTAACAGGAGGGTAGCATATACAATGAGGATATGCTGGACAATGGGATGAGTCATATCCCAGGCAGGGCACAGCAGGATGCAGCTGGATTGCACAGGTTTTATCACACTACCCTGAACGATGCCCAATTTAAAACTTATAAATCGTTTATTCTGGCGTTTTCCATTTTCAAACTGATTGACCGTGGTAACTGAAACCTCAGAAAGCAAAACCACAGATAAGGAGGAACTATTATATAATAAAAGAGAGGAGAGCTGCTTGTAAGGAGTTGGGGAATTTCTGCTCACCATTCCTGAGTTAAACTAGAGTATGGTCTATACTCTCAGAGGGCCTGATCAACTAGGACCTGAAGTGATTGTTATTTATTTTATTTTTTATTTGACATACAATATTTGTACATATTTATAAGGCACTACATGATGTTTTAATTCCTGTATATATTGGGCAAAGATCAACTCAGGTTAATTAAACTTTTATCATTTTTATGGTGAGTACTTGCAAAATCATCTCTTCTAAATGTTTTGAGATGCATAATGTATTCTTGCTAATTATATTTACCCTGCTATGCCATAGAACACCAGGACTTATTTTTCCTATCAAACTATAACATTGTATCCATTTGCCAACCTCTCCCCAGTCTCTGGTACCAACTACTCTACTCTCAATTTTCATGAGATCAACTCTTTCAGATTCCATGCATGAGTGAGAATATGCGGTATTTGTTTTTCTGAAGTTGACTTACTTCACTTAACATTGTGTTCTGTCAACCAGACTCTGAAATTATTTTAAAATGAGACTCAGACCCTGGAGTTTTTCTCTAACCCAGGGTGGTCCATCTAAAACCATACCCTTGTGCCCAGTGGCTTGGCCATGGACATTTTTTTAAAAAACAAAGTCCCCAGATCTTCTTCTCTGCATGTTTGAACCCCTGTTTTTCTGTGCAGTACCACACAGCTTGCAAATCCACCACGATTGCTTGTCACTGTGAAACCTAATTTTGAAAAGCACCAGGCATTATGGAAAGGGTTTATTAGGAACTGAAAAGTGGTAAATAATCTGTTGAAAAATGAAGAGAGAAAGAGAGAATGCTTCAACAGAAGATAATGCCCTCAAAACAATAGCATCGAGGCTTCGAATGGCAGAGCTCTGCCTTTTAATTTCAATTTTGATGTGTGCAGAATTCCTTCTTTTCCAATGCCAAATCCTGAATGAAACATGCAATAAAAATCACTGCCTGAAACACGGTGATAGCATTTAATCCTTTGGCAGCACATTAGAAAGGCTTTCGGCTTTAAACCCAGGACTGCCACACTGCAGCTTTGCTCGTGAAATTATTTATTCACGCCTGGGTTTATAAAGTCCTTTTTTTATAAGCTTTCTATCGGCTAATAACGGGCTGGAGCACTTATGTTCTCAGCCTGACAGATTCCACATTTATGAGCCTGGAAGTCCGATGCCTGGCAGAGTGGCAGAGTGGCTGCCTGGAGGGAGTCATGCCGTCTGGCTGAGAGGTTTCGGCATCAGGAGGCAGCAGGGACCATGCATTGGGCCACCACTGTGGCCATAGGGATGACATGGGGGGAGATCTGGGAGAAGGACAGAGAGATGGAGCTCGAGGAGGCTTCTGGCAATTGTGTCCCAAGTTTACCCAGGCGGAGTGTGCAGAAGGGGAGAAGAGGACTCGCAGGACATGGGAGAACGCTCCCCCTCAGCCAGACACCAGTGATCATTCGTTAGCGGCAATATGTGAACAGCAGGGCTGGCTTCCCTTGTGTGAGTCTGAAAGAGGTGGGGAGAGGATATTGGTTTGCTGAGCTAATCAAAAGTAGAAGCCGATTACCAAGAAATAAGTATGTAGTTAAGAGACCAAAATGATTGAAAACATTTTAATATGTATTTATTTGCATGCAATGTATCTCTCGGGAAGGGCAAGGCGACAGGAAGGACAGAAGCTTATTATAGACCATTCTAATTCAATCATTAAAGTAGGATTGCTGGTTCACAATACATGATTAGTTTAACCCTTCCCTGACTGTTCAGACTTATTCGGTTCCTGCTAATAGGGATTCTTGTAGTACGGTATAACCTCTTTCTCAGCTCTCATCACAGTTAAAAATTTTATTTAATTGTATGTGTGTGTGTGTGTGTGTGTGTGTGTGTGTGTGTGTGTTTCCACAAGGGCTTCATGAGAGATTATGGGGCTTTTTTTCCCTTTAACCCACAAAAAGCCTAGTACGTCCTCCTGAAAAACTACCATCAAGGCATAAAAATTATATATGTAAGTATTTTAATTCAGACTTTCCACTAAATATTGGTGATAATGAAATGACAATAAAGGGGGCAGCAAATCATCAAAATAATTATAAGCTGTGGAAAGGAAAATACTATTCTGGTATAATATGATCATGGACAATATTCAGCTCACTTTGTATTTATTAATTTTAGAATGATAAGAATACAGTAAAACTAAAAATTTCCTTACAATATGGTTATATAAATATAAATACCCTAAAGTATTAGCCAATGAGGTAAATTCTCACCAGGATTACACCAGCCTTAAACTCCTTGATCTTTATTTCCAAGGAAAACATTGCTTTGCTTTTCTCTCTCTCTCTCTCTCTCTCTCTCTCTCTCTGTCTCTGTCTCTCTCTCTTTTTTGGTACTAGGGATGGAACCAGGGGCATTTCACCACTGAGATACACCCCCAGCCCTATTTTTTATTTTGAAAAAGGGTCTTACTAAATCACGGGTCTTGCTAAGTTGCTGAGGCTGGTCTCAAACTTGCGATCCTCCTGTCTCAGCCTCTCAAGTACTGGGATTACAGACATGCACCTCCACATCCAGTGCTTTTCTCTTTCTTAATCTTTCTAAGCAAACAGATCACCTTTCTACCATCCAACGCCACCACTCTCCATGGTAATTTTACTCCTGTCCTGACCTTTCTGCTCTTTGATCGCTCCCAGGCTGGGCCCAGCTGAATGTGTCTGCACGTGCTGGGCCCCCTTGCAGAGCTGGATCTTTCTCCTCATTCTGGTCACTCCAGAAAGGCCTTTCCTGACCACTCTGACAATGCCGGCTCCCACTTGCTCTCTAGCGCATCACCGTGTTTTGTTTGCTTTCTGACACTTACCCTCAGCTACCATGATCTTGCTTGTGTGCTCATCTGTCTATAGGCCTGTCCCTTTCAGGGTTCCCTGACAAGGACGCAAGGCCCTTCAGAGCAGGGAACTACATCTATCTTTTTATGTGTACAGGCGCAGTGCCTAGCATGCTGTTTGTTTTATAGTAGGAACTCAATAAATATTTACTGGATCAATTAATTAATCGATTAATAGAAAAGCAGGGAAGGAAGTCAGCAACTCATCTTTGCTATGTAATTTCAGAAGAGTTTGGTAGCATATTCTTGAATGGGGTAAGAGAATAGTGTAGAAGGCTTGCTATTAAAGTGTCCAGCGGAGTTACCCAGCTGTCTAGGAATCTAGTCGCTTAGGTTAGCATTTACAGTATGCTTCTGCGATCCTCCTGTCTCAGCCTCCCAAGTACGGGGATTACAGGCATCTGGGTGTATATGTATCTCCCTCTTTAGTTCCCACGGCTGCCCCATAAGTAGGCAGGACAGGACAGAGGCAGCATCACTTGTGTTTTTATAGATGAAGAAGCTGAGTTCAAAGAGGTTAAATTATTTCCCCAGGTCACACCTGGAATAGGCAACCAGCCTGGGTCTCCAGCCCTGGCTTCTGCCACTTTCCTGCCACATGAGCCAGTGTTTGACTGTTTTATTTCCAAAATAAATCATTCATTATTTATTTATTATTCCATTAGCCTAGACTCGGCATCTACAATTGCAAAGGACTCTCTTAGGCACTCTGCAGCACACAAAGACACGCAGCAACAATTTTTCTCTCCAGAGGATAAAAACGCACAAATGACTCACTCACCTGAATAGATTTGAGTGAAGGGTCTAATGAGCAGGAAAAGCTCAATGTTATAAAGGTAGGAAAAACTGGCTTCTATAATAGTGGGGCGTGCCTCCAGGAAAAATGACATTGTTGCTCTCCCTGGAAAGACACATACGATTTCAATAAACCAGAAGGAGAGAGAGAACTTTCTAAGAAAAGAGAACAAAACAAAATGAGGAAACGTGATGTGTTTTCAGAAACCGAAGGAAGTATTTGAATGGAGGGGAAACACTGGAGGTAAAACTGGAATTAATGTTAAATGACAATTGCTATTTGGTGCTTTGAACATATCAGAATGGCTTCTTTTGACTCTCAGGAAATGCTAAGGCAGTTGCCATAGAAATACAGTAGTCACATGTCATCAAAGAAGCTGGACACCCCAGTTGGTAGCAGGGCCAAGAAAATGGCTTCCTGGGCACCCCAAGGTTCAAATTTACAAATGAAGAGAGGTCTGTGGCCAATTTTATTAATGTTAAAGGTTTTAAATTCTATTAATTAAATGCTTGGTATGAAATATCTACTTATGTTAGAATATATTTTTCTACCCCGAGAACATTAATTTAACTTCCATGAAGGTAGAAAGTCATACAATTATTTAAATCAGCTTGGGGGGGAAAAACAATAAAAAGGAATTGTCTCCACGACTATGATTTAGTAAGACTATAGCTGTATATATAAATAGATCTATAGAGCTACAGAGACATTAACAAATAATGATGGATTCATAATAATGATAATAATTAGTCAGGCACGGTGGTGTACGTCTGTAATACCAATATGTGGGAGGCAGAGATAAGAGGATCACAGGTTCCAGGCCAGTTTGGGTAACTTAGCAAGATCATCTCAAAATAAAAAGTAAAAAGGTCTGGGGTTGTAGCTCAGTGGTAGAGCACCACTGGGTTCAATCCCCAGTACCATAATAATAATAATAATAATAATAATCTTTAAACAACAGTAATGATTATTTAGCTTCTTGACTATTTGCCAGTTACCTTAAATACATTCTTTCTAACCCTCTCAAAGATTCTGCAGGCTAAATGACATTATCTCATTTTACAGATAAACAACTGAGACTCAACAGGGATTAAGAAACTTAACCAAATCATTCTGACAATAAGTGGAAAAACAAGAATGAACCCATATTTGACCTGCTTTGTTCTTTCTTGTTTACTATGCTGCCTGTGTAATATTGTGAAGTACCTCATAGGCCTTGGTAAGGCTTTCTTTCTTTTGTCTGAAATAATGACTCATACATATTATGACATACAAAAAAATCAAATGATACAGTATTTACCAGATGGAATTTAAGAGATCTAACAAAAGAATTAAATAAAAAGAATACTGTACAAGATAAAGCCTGTGTAACAAAACAAAGACAAAAATAATTCTTAGCTGATGGGCCATCTGAGAGCCATTTATACCTCGCACTGGTATAAATAAAAGAACAAATGGATCCCTGGTTGCATTATGGTCAAAATATTTGTATACTACTATTACCATCACTAGAAAAGCAACAGAGGCTCAGTTTGACCAAGCCAAAATGAATCAATCACTCAATATTCATCATTGGTACAGGGAAAAGATTTCAACTGATATAAAAACATTATCAAATGCCAAAATAACAAGTCTGAAAACAATGCAACAGGAAGTATGACTGTTTCTTCTGGAAGATTCTTTATAATAGAGAATCAAGAGTTTTCAATCTTCTCTTCACTGCAGTTAGCTTTAGGTCATCTTTACAACTTAAAATGAATATTTTGTGGGTGGCATAATTCATTTCAATAAAGCCCCTTTTATTAACCATGTTATTTGGATACCAACTGGGCAGGACCTCCCCGGGAGGCAGTGTGGTCTGGCAGTTAAAGACAGCCTTGGGTTCCCCATTCCTTCCCCCCAAATTTACTAGCTGTGTTAGATTGCAGACATTAGCTAACTTTCTAAGCCATAGTTTTTTCATCTATGTGGAAATGATAATAATAGAACCTACCCTGTGGTGTTGCTGTGAGGATTAAGGAAGAGAATACATGTGAAGCTCTTATTTCAGCGTCTGGCCAGAATAAGTCTTCAATATAAATTAGGGGTTCCTTTTTTATTATGGAAAAGCAGAATGATACAGCAGAAAACATTTGAGATTCGAATTCAGACAGCCCTTGGATAGGATAGACAAGGTCCCATTCAGAAATATTTAAATACACAAATACTATTTATGGAACTAAGCAAATGCAGAACTGTCTTCCAGAAAAGGAATCTTGGAGAGACTGGATTTTTTTTTAAATGCTGAAGATCAAACCCCAGGGTCTCCTGCATACTAGGCAAGTGCTCTACCACTGAGCCACACCCTCAGCCTCCAGGTTGGATTCTTTATTGGAGAGGTATAGAAGGATAATATTGGGATGGATCTTGGGAAAGGGAAGTAGTTTTTTTCTAGAAAAACCATGATAATATATAAGTCGTCATGATAAGTCTTGAACCATAGCAAAGATATTCAATTTTTAAACAGAAATAAAAAGCTCTCCCCAAAGTGACATATACTAGAAGGCTGGCAGAAAGAAGAGATCTTTGTATTCAGAGAGCGAGTGTGCACCGTGAGAATCACATCCACTTGTATGTCGATGATATGTTATGACCGGAGATTTTCCCCTTCTTGCAAAGCTAACAAGTCAGCCTGCCACTACCTCATAGATGCTGGTGGAAAGCCCGTGACTCCTGGGTCAGAGATGAAGGACGGTTTACTTCTCAGAAGAATAGCAGTAGCCAGTGCATTCGCGTCCATTTGTGCCAGTTCCTTGAGCCCCAATTCCCAATTCCGAGGCTCTGCATGCATAGTAGGCTGCACTCCGGGAGAGGAATCCCGTTCTGAGCCAACCCCAATCTGTCATGTGCCCTTTTCTCTAGCAGAAGGCACAATCTTTTTACACTGGACAGTAAACATGTCTGCTATTTGCCCACCAGGGAGATGATATCTGTCAAGCTGGTCTCAGTACAAACATTCTTGAAAAGATCGTTTAGAACGAAGGGCAGTCATGCCTCCACTCAACAGACATGCAAAAATGTGGGAGACCCATGGAGAATTATCACCAACAACACAAGACATTATATGCAAAAGCTTCTCAAGTCATTCTTTTGGGGAAAGAAAATGCTACTCAGAAGAATCTCTGTAAGATTGTGCAACCTATATGTCAAACCTTCATTTTCCCCACCATAAGTTCCTGTGGCCTAAAGTTAGACTGATCACTGTGGGAGCCAGCGCCAACAATTTACCAAACGTCAGCATTCCCCAGCCAGAAAACACCCTTCTGATCTGCCAGATGGTTTGGGGCCTGATGCTCTGCATCACTGCAGCTGCCTGAATCGTCTTCTTTGGAGTGGGTGAGTGATACCCTGGATGATGAGAAATGATTGGCAATTTCTTCCACCTGAACCCTATTCTCTATCAACATACTGTGAAAAATCAGAAGATCGCTTATGTCAGACTCACCCAGTGATGATGCCACAGTTCTGACTGGGCATCCCCATGGGCAACCCTGGCTTGTGGGGTTTTAGGAAGATGGTATCAGAAACAGGAAGAAGAGGCAAATCTCCTGACCTGCTCTGCAGCTCCTTGCTTAGAAATGGAAGGTTGGCAGACAGCGATGGTCTGCGGCATAGTTGTCCTGTAGGACTCCTCTCCCAAAGCCCTGCTCTTTTCAAGGGACCTCCTTTTACCATTAGGTCCCCATCCATCCCTTCAGGATCTGTTCTCAGAACAGCATCAGATATCAAAAAATGTTACCTTAGTGTGGCTTTAGGTTATCTCTCTTCGGTGGAAAAGACTTGATTTTTAAGCCCATTCCTCTAATAAAGAAATGTTACTATCTCCAATTAAAAATGCATGCATACTCATGTTTATAGCAGCACAATTCACAATAGCCAAATTATGGAGCCAACCGAAGTGTCCATCAATAGACCAATGGATAATGAAAATGTGGTAAGTATGTACAAAAATGGAATTTTACTCAGAAGAACAAAATTATATCATTTGCAGCAAAAACAAATGGAACTAGAGAATAGTATGCTAAGTGAGATCAGCCAGTCTCGGAAAGTCAAGGGTCATATGCTTTCTCTCATATGTGGAAGCTAGAACAAAAATAGGAAGCAAAAGGGACTTCAGCCAAATGAGGAGAGAAAACAGTAGAATAGGGGAAGGGGATGGGGGAAGGAGAGAGGGAAGGAAAAAAACAAGGACTGAGGAAAGGAATCATTCATATACGGTTATGTCCATACTTGAAGGCATCACTACCAGTATCACTAACCTGTATGGAGAGGGAGGAAGGAGAAGTAGGGTGGGGATATATGGAGGGACATATACCAAATAATGGGTGCATGTATGTTTGTATCACTTTGAATCTCACTATGATGTATAATTACATTGCACTAATAAAAGTATAAAAATTTTAAAAATAATCATACAAACCTTTATCTAGCATTTCCCAGGTACCAGGTACTATTCTAAGTATTTGACTTATATTTCCTATTCAGTTAAGATTATTATCCTCATATTAAAAATGAGGAAATGCAGAGATACTAAGCAACTTGTTCAAGTTACTGATGTCCAAGATCAGACAAATAATCAGTAGCAGAGCTGGGATTTGGACCTAGGCAGTCCAGTGAATCTGGGCTCTTAGTCACTAACCAAAAGAGACAGTGGGAGAACATAATGCTACCCCATAGACAGCTGGCTCCGCCCTGAAGATTCAACTCAAGTAGTAAGTGCATGGCTTTTTTGATGTGTGTAGTAAGGAGAAAAACTGAGTTAAATTAGAATGGACGAAAGCTAAGTCCATCAAACATAGTCAACTGCTTTTTAAGCCTAAATACAAGGCAACGAAAGTCCCACATCTAAAGTTATTGGCACAAAGAACCCTTAAAAATAGAGTCAATGATGTAGGGCTGAGTTTTATTTTTTCAAATATTTGGAATTATATTCCCCAAAACCAGGACAAATTACATCTCCATCAAGCCCATGGTAATTGAGTCCAAGACTCATAAATCATTGTCAAGAGGCCAGAATGCCATATTGCACCTGGCACGTTCCCTTCCAAAGGAACAGCTGCAGGGCACTCATCGTTCCTGTTTCAAAGACAGGACACCACTCATTTCTCAAAAATTATCTGAAAAGAGCTGTCTCAGATTCAGGGTTCAGGAACAATCACATGGTCTAAAATCCCCTCACTTCAGAGCATCACACTTACCAATTTCTAACTGTACTTCCTTATTTTCCTGGAATGAGGACTTAAAACCCATCTTTGCTTCCTTTATACCTGTGTTCATCAACACTCAGCGTTAAAAAGTAACTTCAGGAAAGCCATCCAAAGCTGTGTCCCTAACTGGGTGCAGTGGCACACACTTGTAATCCTAGCTATTCAGGAGGCTGAGGCAGGAGGATTGTAAGTTCAAAGTCAGCCTGAGCAACTTAGACAGATCCTGTCTCAAAATAAAAAATAAAAAGAGCCAAGCATGGTGGCACACACTTGTAATCCCATTACTCGGGAGACTGAGACCGGAGGATCTGGGTTCATGACCACCCTCAGCTACTTAGTGAGACCCTCTGTAACTTAGTGAGATCCTGTGTAGCTTGGAGGTAGAATGCCCCTGGGTTCAATCCCCAGTACCACAAAACAAAAAATAAACAAACAAATAAATAAGCAAGTAATAAAAAGGCCTGCAGATATAGCTCAGTGATAGAGTGCCCCTGGGTTCAATACTATAATATTACCATTAAAAAAAAGCCTGGTGTGGTGGCACATGTCTTGGGAGGCTGAGACAGGAGGATTTCAGGTTCAAGACCAGCCTCAGCAACCTAGTGAGACCCTGTTTCAAAACAAAAAATAAGATAAAAATAAAAGGGCTAGGGGTATAGCTCAGAAATAGAATGCCCCTAGGTTCATTCCCAGTACCAATAAAAATAATGGTAATAATAATAAAAATAATGCTATTTCTGAGACATATGTTATCCTGACCCTATATGCAGCTTGTAACCTCCTCAAAGTGTTTACTGTCCTTAAAATTGCAATTTCTGGTTCCACTTATTACCTGCTGTGCACTCAGCATTTATCTGGCAGCAGATAGAAACCCTCAGGATTGCCCACACCCAGCCATCACCTCTACATGCACACACATACACGCGCACATTTAAAATCACAGAAATCAAAGGGAACGTGTAGACAATTTAGTTTATACTGCTCATTGTATAAATGGAAAAACCGAGGTCCCGAGATATTTTATGTCTAGTTAGTCATTATATTAGATTTCAGTCTGAGTCCCTTTGTGCTGCTATAATAAAATATCTGAGATTGGAAGTTTATTTATTTCATATATAAGGTCCAAGATAATGGCACCAGTGGGTTCGGTGCCTGGCGAGGGGCTGGTCTGCTTCTGGGATGGCACCTTGAACTCTGCATCCTCCAGAGGGGACACTGTCCTCACAGGGGGGAAGGAGAAAAGGGCAACAGGGTCTAGCTAGTCCTCTCCAGCCTTTTTATAAGTCACTAATTTCATCCATGGGGGTGGAGCCTCATGACATCATCACCTGCTAAAGTTCTATGCCTTAATTCAGTTGCCTGGGAATTAAGCTTCAGCATGAACTTTGAAGGGGATGCACATATTCAGACTACAGCAGATCCTCAGTCATTAGCAACAGAACTTCAGTCCAGTATAAACAAAAAGAATAATTAGTAATAGGGATATGTAGCAAAAATATGCATTTTTTTCTTGAGGGTGACCCAAGAAACTCAAGGGTAGAAATATAGCCGGTCATCAGAACCAGACGGCGTGATGGACGGAGGGTGCGGGCCCTGCCTGGAGCTTCACTTCCTCTCGCCTGACTCCAGCTGCTCCGCTGTGCTCGGTTCTTTTTCTCTCTCAACCTGCTTCCTTGACTTCCCCAGATCAATTCAAAACATTCAGGTGTAGCCTAGTTCAGATGTCCACCCCAGCCACGTCAGCCCAGGAGCCCAGTCACATGGTGACACCACTGCTTTCACTGTAACCATGTGGACGGGGAGGGGGCATCCCAGAAAGTTGATATGGGACAGAATATTGCATATGAACCCATCCTGGAATCTGGAACACCTCTCCTAGTTGAGTTGCCTTTTCTGCTTCATTTCTCATCCTGTTATTTGCAAACTAATAATTCAAATTGACACAGAATCTCTTTCTACAATGCAGGAAGATCCCTGCCTATCGTTTGTTGAGAGGCCTTATATATATTCTGTGTGCTTAACAACTACGTAATTCGTTCATCTTCACAACAGCTTGAAATAAGGGGTAATACTACTTCCATTCTCTGGGTCCCCAAACTGAGTTTCCGACAAGCAAGGTGGGTAAGAGTCCAAGTCCAGTAACTCAGAATTGAGAAGGGGGGGAGCAGAATGAGCACACAGAGGACGAGCACGGTGGCAGAGAGAAAAAAATGGAATCTCAACCCTGAGCTTGGAGAGAAGAAAGTGCGTCTGAAGGCAAACCAGAGGTTCCAGACACCAAACCCACTGACTCACAGGAAAAAGAAAAACTGAGCCGACTTAAGAATCTACAGGCAAGGCCAGCTTACTTGTAAGCATTTAAAGGGTATCAGTCCAGGTTTCTGGTCTCCACGATGTCAATAGCCATTGCCAGTTATTCCATCTTATTTAGAAATACTTCATGGTAAGGTCTATGGTATGGTTTAGAGAACCTAAGTAATCGGTATAGTCAAAATTAGAAGTTGGAAGTCAAACAGCTATGTTTAGCTTTGTATCCATTTGGATTGTAGCGTAATTAAGCAGGTTGGCCCCAAAATATGCATAAGTCACACAATGCTCGCTTGAGTCCCTCCCTGCAGAAGGTGAACCGGCGCACCAGGGCACTGCGGACCCCCTGTCTTGGAGTTGCTTGTGCCTCCCAGCTAGTACTGTCACTGCTAGAGATGGGGGAACTGGGACCAGGCCTATGATGGGGCCACTGCAGTCCCCAGGGAACCATGTGTCCCTCAATGGCTGTTCTGGGACACTCCAACAGAGCAAGGATTCTCAACACCCACGAGGTAATTAACAGAAAGGGGCTGGAGGGAAATTAATATTCCAGTTCAGGCTCATTGCACAGGATCTCATTTATAGCAACAACCTGGGGAGAGAGAGATTTCCATCTCCATTTTAAAGCTAAAAAGCCAGAGAAGGTATGCGACTTGCCCAAGGTCACTGAGGCAGGCATGCAAAGGAAGAGCTATCTGACCCTGCCTGCCATCGCTTCTCCACATGCGTGCCTCTCCCTGGGGGACTGCGTCTCCACCACCCAGCAGGACAGACCTGCTACAGCCCCACCAGTAGACTTAGAGTGGTCTCCTCTAAGCCCCATCCCTGTTCTCAGTTGCAGAGAGCAAATCAGAAAGTAGAAGGACCCTCTGGACAATCACTTCCTCTGCGGCCAGCCCTCTGCTCTGGGTCTTATATTAATCACTTTGAATCATAATACTGCAAACAAAGGCCAGCCCCTCCCTTTCGCCCTCATATACTTTATTTCCTATCCAGCTCCTCTGAAAGAACCTGCGAGCAAAACAGGAACAAAGAAATTCAAACTCTTGACTCCTATCAGAGAAAGAAAAAAGCGTTAGCTTCTTGGAAAGCCACAAGCAAAGCCAGCCTTGTAAACAGTAGGATCTGAAGTGTGGCGTTCGATGTTCCCAGGCCCTAAATTATCCGTCTCATCACCATGCATCATTATTTAGTTTTAGACCAGAGCCTTCAAGACGTCTGCTCAGCACTTAAGTCCTTGGTCTCTATGCTTACAAAACCCTTCACTATTCCCATCAAAAATTATCCCTAAAATATGTTCACCTACCAGAAATACATCAAATTTTGCATGGAGTGGGTCAGTCCACCTGCCTTAAACTGAAGTCTTAATTATCAACTGGCAACTTAGCAGGGGACTGACAGTAAGCTGAGAACAAACACAGCATAGAAAGTAGCTCCCATGTTCACAGCAGCAAGTGGAGGAAAGGGTCTCCCGGACCAACTCCTCCTGGGCAGCAGTACAGACCCCCATCCCAAGCTGGAAGAGCTGGGCCAAAAGCTCAGAACATTGTGGCTGGCGGGGAGGGGTGGAGGAGGCAGGAGAGTTGTCTTAGAACAGAACATACACAACTTCGAGGTAAGGGCAGACCAATTCCCTGAAAATCCTGCAGAACAAAATCCTGCCATCTTGTTACGATTTCTTAAATTATACATTCTCAGACAGTGAATATCTAAGATGTGGCCAGAGCTATTTAGAAACACTCCAGAACATGTGAGCATAGTTTCATACTCTATTATAAAGAGTTCTTAGGAAATTACATGATTCATCTTTCTGAACCCCAAGCAGTCCCTCCTAAAATGGGGAGAGTGCTCTGAAACTTATCAGTAAGCCCCGGTGATTTGGGCTTTCTTTTAACAAAGCCTCCCTAAATTAAAAATATGCTTTAAGACCACATTAATTGACTGAAACAGACAGTTCCCAATTCAAACAAGAGGAGCGTTGCCACTAAATGGCTGGCTTGGCTAAGCATGGCATTCTTCCCACCACTTTCTTTTTTATCCAGCATGTTTCTGTCTTCAAGATATTATGCCCCCTGAATATTTCCCCAGTGTTTCTATCCAGTGACTCCGCTTAATCGATGTTAAGTCACAAAAGCTATTCCTGGAAGACATTCTTCATTGGCTAGCAGTCTATTGGAAAGCTGCTCCAACTGTAGGCTTCAGCTCTGTTTTAAGGCAAAATTAGTCTTATTCCTGATTTAAGCTAAGATCAGGATGCAGGATTCACTTGGGAAATACAGAAGCACTTCTTAAGGAACTTAGCTCAATCTTTCTGGCAAAGGATTCATGGTACATGGAGCAGAGAACTGACCACCCAAGATAGACCACGTAACACATGTGTGCGAGAGGGACAAAGATGCTGTGTGGTTTGTTCAGGAATATCCCAAGGAAATGCGGACTCCCCGGGAATGGGCATCCTCGCTGGCTGGGTGCAGCTGCTCCGGAGGTGCATGTAGCAGGTATCTGCTAGTGGCCACTTGGCAGCCCAGGCGGATAAGGGGTGCTCCCTGAAGTGCCCCATGCAACTGCAGGCCTCCTGTGGCAGAGAGGAGGCTCCATCCCTTTGTGTTACAGTCCAGCAGAGGGGTCCCGGGACAGCATGTCTCTGAGCCCCAGTTTATCACAGAGCATAAAGGCATCGCTTTTACTTAAAGCTGTCTCTCCTCCCAGCTCAGGCATGCTTCCAGGAGCTAAGCAGCGATCTCCCAACTGCCCCGGGGCTGGATCCAGCCTCCCTGCTTCCCCTCTGACAGGTAAGGCTTTGATATAAAAATTCTTCCTCCAGAGGGGTATTTCCCACAAGGTCTCCTGAGCCCTCTTCAGATTGACAGTTGTCAGGTCCACCCATTGCTAGGGAGACAGCCAAGTCCCAGCTGAGGTACTCGCCACCCCAGGCAGCCACTCAAACCCTAGGAAAGGCTCCTAACACTCCCGCGGAGGTGATCAGACATTACCTCTGAAATAAAACAATCTCTATAGGAGCAACTGCATGTCCCGCATCAGAAAGAACAAAGAGAAACTGATTCTGGAGACAGAAGACCACCCAGGGCAGGCAAATGAGAAAAGGAGACGAGAAAAGGCAAAACACAGGAAGGAAATACGGAGCAGTGGCTTCATGTGAGCACAGGGCTCCCCAGCGATGCCGTTGGCAAGGGTCAAAAGCAGCTTTTCATTCCTCACAATGACACATTGGTCACTCCCCGATATACCAGGACCCAGGCTTCACTCCAAAGCCCTTTGCGTGAAGAGTGCATAAATGTGCTGTGACCTGCTTGTGACTGTAATCCAGGAAAGCCAGGAGAGGAAAAAGAAAATCCATTACACTATTTACCCCCCTCGGACTCACAGCCCCGGCTGTTTGATTTTGCTCATCCTAATGGGCTGTTGTATCGTGTTGGGGATGGCTGTAGCCTGCCAGTATTTGGACGTTTCTGTGAGTTTAATTATTCTCTGGTAATAACTTCTCCCTATTTCTATGAAGAACAGATGATCAACAATACCAGTCCAGGACCCTGCCTACCATGTAGGAGGGAGATACGGCTTTTTCCAAACACGGTTTAGGAATGTCATGTCCACATTTTGATGTTCTCGCTGTAAAGCTTTAATATCAGTAATAACAGTTTTTCCATTACAAATATTTAAATAAATCCTTTCCATGTGAAGCAGGAGTAATTATTATCAATATTTGGGCAAACCAGAATCCCGGTGACAGCTCCAACAGCTGCATTCAGCTCTGGCTCCGTAACAAAACACAGAAAGCTCCCCAGTGAGAAGCAAGGCAGGGCTTGATGAATTCCACTCAGCTCTTCAGTTACAGATTATTAAAAGATGAATTATAAAATTGGCACAACAATGGCCACGCACATTCTTTCTGGCCAGCATCATCCCCAAGGCTCTGATAGTCACAGAGGAATCTTTAAATCAGAGAACAATCCCGGTCTAACTCAAGCAGACAGTGTTTGTAAAGCTGCCACGCACCATTAGCACGCGCACTTCCCTGAGCGATGGCTCGATTACTCACCACGGACAGCCACGTGCGGTTGCCGAAGAGACAAGGATAATGCGGGGTGACAGAAGGGTCTGAGCATCGCCCTTTTCTGGACGTGGGACAGGACTTGGGGAGATGGACGCGGGCGTGTGGTGCGTGCAGCAGATTGAACCAGGGGCCTTGGACGAAGGGCAGAGTTCCCCATGCTTTCCTGACCAAAGAGTTGGGTCGGTATGTCCCTGTGAATCCCAGGTGAAAATCAGCAAAATACACTGAATCTATTGGGATGTTGAATATTTCCAGTACAACACACTAAGTATTCCCCTTTCAGATTGTTTGTATTCCTCAGGGTTTTCTAGGGAAACAGAACTGATCACACAGACACACACACACACACACACACATTTATTTTGGGGGAAGTGGCTCATATGATTGGGGGTTAGCAAGTCCAACGTCAGGAGATCATGGTGGTAGGCTACATTTTTAGTAAGAATTGATGGTGCAGTCTTGCGTGTGAAATCTGCAGGCCAGGACAGCAGGCAGGAGATGCAGGCAGGGTTTCTGCAGTGCAATCTTGAAGCAGAATTAATTCTTTGGGAAACCTCAGTCTTTGTTCTTATGGCCTTCAACTGATTGGATGGGGCCTACCCATATTGTGGAGGGCATTCTGCTTTACTAAAATTCTACTGGTTGTAAATGTCAATCATATCGTGTGTAGAAGGGTGGGGGTACTAGGGATTGAACCCAGGGATGCTCTGCCTCTGAATTGCTGATGGTCTTGATAAGTTGCGGAGGCTGGCCTCAAACCTATAATCCTCCTCTCTCAGTCTCCCAAGAACTGGGATTATAGGCATGCACCACCACACCAGGCTTCAATTACATACTAAAAATATCACAGCCACATCTAGACTGATGTTTGAGCAAACCATGGGGCATACCACAGCCTAGCCAAGTTGACACATAAAATTGCCCATCACTTTACCATTGCTCCAAATACAATGGACTGACGATAGGATATGCATATTGTAAGAGTCCACAGCATCCCACATTCCAGCTGAGGATAGCTGGTATCTCCTATATCCCATTTGCACAGAACACATGACACCCTCCAGGGCACATAGACAGCAGGTGTCATTCAGAGTGGACCAGGAAGGATGTGTGTACAGGACTTGTGTGAGCAGCCCAGTGCCTGCCTCCCTGCGCCCCACTTTGGAGGATGATCTTCCACTAGCACACCTGGGGGCAGGGAAGCTTGGACTTGCATCCTCGTTCACCCAGCACTTGATCCTCTAATTGGGCTCAAGGCTACTTTGGGCACCTACTTGTGTTGCTCCTAGGAACACAGCTCCCCCCACCACCACCATGAGGCTGCCCTGACCATACCAGCATGGACAGAGAGGGCGGAAGAAGAGAACCCTTCAGTGCCCCTTCACTTAGCTCCTTGACGTGGGAGGGGACGTGGATACAGCAGACTTTGCTGAAGGCTTAGAGGCAACTAAAGGATACTGCAACACAGGAATTGATGTAATACAGAACACGGTTGTAATTCAGTAATACTGAATACTGAACTTACCTGGGTAAGTTGCTGGGGTCACTAGATCAATCCCTTCTTGAGGATTCTCCTTAAGATACAACCCAATTCCAAATTCCAATTCCCTGTCTTAAAGTCTATCTTTTTCTTACCCCTTGGAGGGGGAATTACTTCTTCAATTCTTTCCAGGATGAATCTCCACTCCTCTCTAGGACTAGCACTCTACCCTATCAAGGAAATCTGTTTGCTCCAGGGGCCTCAGCAACAGCTTTAGAGTCCTGGGTTAACATCAAGAGTGTGCCCAAGGCTCCAGGGTGTTGTGTGCTCAGTAATTCGGGCGGGGCTTTCAATACAGTCCCATAGAGATCTCCCCACAGTGCCATCTGAAGGTAAGATGCCTCTCAGATCCTGCCTTTGGTCTTCTAGGGTACTGTAGACAACCTCTGGGAAAACGTGCACACATGGTACAGATCTGCACATCCCAAGACCAAAAATATTTCTCCAAAGCAGTGCACTCCAAATCCATATTAACAAAGAAAAATATATCCTTCAAACAAACAAAAGATCTGCCACGCTTTTCTTGGCCCACAATAGAAAGAGTATTTTATGTTGTGGTGCTCAACGATTTTAATTTCCCTTTCCATCTTCTCCATATCCCTGATGGCTCCTGGAAACCTGACTAGCCTGGGTGATGGGATACTTCATAGGTCTTTCCTAATGGGGAGCTCCTTCCTCTGAGCCATAACCTGAGACAATCCTTCCCAACTTTGATCATGACACACAAAAAACTCATGATATGATAAATTCACACAATAAATTAGGATAAATGGACTGGACACTTAACTGCAAGAGGCTGCCTCAGGCCCATCTGGCTTCCCAGAGGACAGAGAGGAAGCAATATCTCAGCACATATATAACCTGTATGTGGTGCCCCAGGGAGCCACAGCATACGTACAAGGAAGCTTGGTCCATTCTGCAAATGACCAGCCCAAATTCTGTATGTACATAAATTTTTTAGGCAGACAGAACTTTTCTTTCTCAGCACCATTGGCAAGTGGAAAGAGAACAATAAAAAGATAGATTATCCCACCATCAGCAGTAATGTCCCAAGGGCTGGGCTGAGAAGTTGGGTGGTGGCTTCTCAGACACATCTGTAATAACCAGCCTTCAAAATCCAGAGAGAATCCCTCTGACCTCAGTTGCAACTATCTCCAAATTGAGAAGCTGTGGTTTAAAAAACTTAACTGGAGAAATTGACTACTCTTGTTATAAAGAAAAAACAAAGTGATTATAACTTTGTAAAATCTCTCCTGTTTTCACCCAAAAAGGTAAAGAACAAGGACAGAATATTAGTCACAACCTTCTTGATAAACATGAGAGATCCTGTTACATGAGTGTATTTGCACCCAAACCCTAGTTTGTTGCTGTCGCTGAAGAGTAAGAATAGTATCTTTATTATTCTCCATTGTATGCTCGTTCTTAGCAGAATGTTTGGCACATAGTAAACGCTCAATAAATATTTATCGAAACAATGTGCTCCACAGATTGAAAGAATGGATAACTTTTAGTATATCCATCCAAAATTCAGCAAAATGAAATTCATCCCACTTGTCAATTACAGTTTAAGGAGATTATCTAGCAGGAGACAGCTTTCTTGAAATAAGATTCCAGACAGAAATCCATCTGCCAACTAATGATACAGATATTAAGAAATAAGAAGTCTCTAAAACAAATTGCTAAGTCCCACCTCCTGCCTGTGTAGAGAAGCAGTTGAAGTGCCATTATCTGCTTACACTGCAGGACAAGAGTCCTTCAACCCCTTCTGTCCTCCACCTTCAGAATCTGTTCAGAAAGCAGATACTCCCACCACAGAGCAAACAGCCCTCATGCTGTTTACACTGTAAGACGTCCTGCTGGGCAGAGTCTTCTTCCAGCATTCAACCGCTTCTAGACATATTCGCTATTCTCCTGATGCAAGTCAACACTTCATGCAATGCAAATAGCTGAGTTAGAATAAATACAGCACTGCTAAAAGCTCAATCTTTTGAATAATCATTCCTTTTTTATTATTATTCTTAGTAATTAGACCAGAATTGAGCTGAGGCTTACATTTTTAACCCTATGACAAAAGAAGTTGTTTAAACAAATATCTAGTATAAATAAGCACAGGTATTGTATTAAGATTATGGCAAGCTACATTAATCCTACCTGTGAGAATTAAATTTTTAAATACTTTCATAACACATAAAAGGGCTTAAGTTGTAAAAAATGATTCTTTATTAAGGCATGACTGACTAGATTTCTCCCTCAATGCTTTGTTGTATTCTTTTAATGTTGTTTCCTTTAACGATGCACTAAAAAGTGCAAACACTGAATTATTTTAAAAATAGTAAGTGATAGTTGAGTTTTATAGTAGTTTGTCTAAATTAGTGAGAGATTATTTTATAGAAATATTGAGTGAAAAGAGCTTATGAATACAAATAACACTTCATAACCAAAAAAATATGAGATTAAAAATATAGAATGAGCCAGGTATAGGGTTCACACCTGTACCCCCAGTACTTGGGAGGCTGAGACAGGAGGATTGCAGGTTCAATGCCAGCCTCAGCAACTTGGTGAGACCCTCATCAACTTAGCAAGATGCTATTTCAAAATAAAAAATAGAACACGGCTGGGGGTGCAGCTTGGGGGTAGAACACTCCTGGGTTCAATCCCCAGTACCACACAAAAATATATGTATAGAATTCTTCCTCCACCAAAACATTCAACCCTTTTACAAACACCTGTTTTTGTCCTTGCTCCCTGAACATGACCATGGTGGAAATAGTTGACTGAGGGACACAATGAAGAGAAGGAAAATAAAGGAAAATGTTTTTTCTTGTTACCTGTATTCTGACTTTTGTCTAGTTTATCAGCTATTCACTTGGTGAGATTTAGATACTAAATCACAAAATCATAGAAAAGAAAACAAGAGCCAGACCATGTCTCTGTCAGCAGACACAGATGGATTTCTATCTTGGTCTTAGATTCCCTAGAAAATATTTCCTATTGTGTTAGTCATCTTTTCATTGCTGTGACCAAAATACCTGACAAGAACAACTTAGAGGAGCAAAGATTTACTTTGGCTCATGGTTTCCATCCATGGTCAGTCAGCTTCATTTCTTTGGACCTGAGGTGAGGCAAAACATTATGGCAGAAGGACATGGTATAAGAAAGCTGCTCAGCTCATGGCAGCCGGGAAGCAGAGAAAGAGAGAGAAGAAAGGCTGAGAGAAGATAAACCCAGGGCACACCCCCAGTGACCTGCTTCCTCCAACTAGGTCCCACCTCCCAGCAGTCCATGCAGCCATCAATGGATTAACCCACCAGTAAGGCCAGAGCCCTCACGATCCAATCACTTCCCCGAAGCCCCACTTCTGGACATGGCTGCATTGGGGACATGTGAGACTCTGGGGGGGGCATGCCAGATCCAAACCATAACACCTATGCTGGGCGTGGTGGCACGCACCTGTAATCCCAGATACTCAGGAGGTTGAGGCAGGAGGATCAACAGTCTGAGGCCAGCCTGGGCAACTTAGTGAGATCCTGTCTCAGAATAAAGTAAAAAGGGCTAGGGATGTAGCCTGATGGTAAAGCACTTACCCAGCATGTGCAAGGCCCTGGGTTTAATCCCCAGTGCCAAGAAAGGAAGGAAAAAAGGGAGGGAGGGAGGGAGGGAGGAAGGAAGAGAGGGAGAGAGAGAGGGAGGAAGGATTTTTCTATGTTACGTAATATTATTTTAAATTTTCAGACTGTCCCTGACTTTCAATGGTTTGATTTCAGATTTTTTAACTTTAAGATGGTGCAAAAGCAATGTGCAGGAGCAACGCACTTCAAATTTTCCATTTTGGTCTTTTCCCAGGCTAGCAACATGCAGTACAATTCTCTTTCAGTGAGCCAACACTCCCTATCAGCCAGGCCTTCACAAGAAGAAACAACCAGTCCTCTACAGTGTGCTCTGTTGCTAAGAGACCGTGTTCAGCAGGCAAGGGGGACTCAATGCATTTTCAACTCACAGTATTTTCAACCTAGGATGGGTTCATCAAGATGTAACTCCATAGTAAGTGGAGAAGCATCTGTACTTACCACGCATCTTCCCTGCACAAACTCGCACTTCTACCATGCTTCTGAAAACATTTTCCTGATTTTTTACTTAAGTTGAAGACACCTGATTATCCATCTCCAGAGTTACTCATTTCTAAACTTACCCATTCAGTAAGCATTTGGCACCGGCTGTATGCCAAGCACTGATGTATAGGAAGAAAATGAGGCAGCCCTCAGCCTAAGGAACTTACAGCCCAGTGAAGGAAACAGATGTGTAACAAATCAAGTTAGCACCACTTTATCAGGGATGCAACACGGGGGTACGAAGGAAGACTGGCCAACTCTAGCTGGGCACTGAAGAAAAGCATTTGAAATTAAAAAATAATAATAATAATAATAATAATAATAAAGCTCATCTGGTTCTCTGAACAATCAGGAAAAATCATCCCAAGGGAAGAGGAAAGGCATTCCTGACAGCAGGAATGGTCCTGCAGAGGCCTGGTGAGGGCGAAACCACAAACAAATGACGAGCAGTAGGTCAGTTCATCAGAAAACAATGGCGCGGGCCATGCTTGATGCTGAAAAGGCAAATTCAAAATAAATCATGAAAGATTTTCTACACTCAGGATAATTCTGATCCTTGTTTAGGCCAGTGACTTTCTATCTATCTCTTAAGTCAAAGAAAGCCTCAACAAATGGATGGAAACCATGACCCCTCTCCCTAGAAAACACTTCTTATAGAATGTCTTCCCCAGCCACACCCAGACCTTCTGCTTCTCCGCCCCTCAGACACACCACCCTTTGCCGTGTCCTGCTCCTTGCATGTGCAGGGATTTGAATCCAAACCTTGACACAGAAAATCACGTCTGAGCTGGAGAGTGCCAAGAGATGGGCTGTGCTACTCAGATTCTGCTTTTCCCTCCTTTCTCTAGTCCTGAACTTCCCATGCAATCGTTTCGCCCACATTTCCCTCTCTCCTCCTGCAGCTGTCCCATGGAGATGCATTCAATTTTTAAAGAACTCTTTGAAATCCGCACCTTCTCTTTTCTTTGCTTTTCCTTTCTTCTTTGTTTTCCTCTTTCGTTTTAACTTTAGTTGGTAAAAACACTGTTATGGTTTGGATCTGGAATGTCCCTCAAAGTCTCGTGTGTTGAGGCTTGGCCCCCAATGTAGCCAGGTGCAGAGGTGGGGCTTCGGGAAGTGAGGGGATCGTGAGGGCGCTGAGCACATCAGTGCATTAATCCATTGATGGAGTCATAACCTAATGACTTTACTGGGAGGTGATGGAAACTTTAGGAGGTGGGGCTTAGTCAGAGGAAATAGGTAACTGGGACATGCCCTGGAAGGGTATTTCTTGTTCCTTGCCTTCTCCCTCCTCCTCCTCCTCCTCCGATGCCATGAGATAAGCAGCTTTGTTCCACCATCGCCTTCTGCCATGATGTTCTGCTCCACCATAGGCCCAGAAACAATGGAGACAGCTGACCATGGACTGAAACCTCTGAAACTGTGAGCCAAAATAAATCTTCACTTCTCTAAGTTGATTTTCTCAGGCATTTTGTCACAGTAATGAAAAGCTAACTGACCCAACCACCAACATCAATAACTATGGTGCTTTACAGTTTGTAAGTGGACCACTCTCTTCTGGTACAACATAAGCTATTTATATAATAACATAAGTAATTTTTGTGCCATCTGCAATTAGCTGCTAAATGTAAAGACCTGCATGCTAAAAAATAGCTGTAACTAGACCTGCATGCTAAAAAATAGCTGTAACTTTAACCTTTCTTTTCAGATCTTGTTTTTCAATTTTCCATAATTTCCATTGCCCTACTTTAGATCTTCTGCAGGTTTTCAAGAATCTTTTGATAAGAGGATGTAAGATCAAGAGGTCATCAAGGATGGCAGTAATGAGTAGACTAATTAGCAGTTCTCACAATTCAGTGTCTTATACATACATCACACATTGCACTATCTTTTCTTTTTTTTTTTTTTTTTTTGCGGTACCGGGGATTGAACGCAAGGGCGTTCTACCTCCGCGCTACGCCCCCGGCCCTATTTTTTATGCTTTATTTTGAAACCGGGTCTCACGAAGTTGCGGAGGGCCTCACTAAGGAGAGAGAGAAAGAGAGAGAGAGAGAGAGAGAGACAGGGAGAGAGAGAGCGAGAGCTGACGCTGGCCGCGAACCCGGATCCTCCGGTCTCCGCCTCCCAAAGTACTGGGATTACAAGCGTGCGCCACCATGCCCGGCCTGCACTATCTTTTCTAACCCCAGAATTTGGTTGCTAATTTAAATATAACATTTTTTCCCAATCATCCCATTCCATGATAAATATATTAACCAGATAATTGTGTTCCTGTGAGGGAACAACAAATCCTTGGGCTCTATGTGCAAGTCAAAATGTAAACAGTCTTCATGGTCCCTACTCCTGCTCAGCCTTCGACTGTTTCAAATATCTCCAAGAAATCTCAAGAAAAATCTTTAGTGCTAGCTAAAGCCCTGAAGACAGATAAGGCAAACTCATTTGTGGAGTAAGTATGGATATCTGTCAAAGTAAATCACTACCTTTTCAGAGCGAGAAGCATCCAAATGCAGTCAACTTGCCGCCAAGAGACTGGGTGGTCTCCTCAAGTGATAGTCTGTGTTTCTGGCAGCTGGACATGTGCTAACACGGCGTGGAGCTGCCACGGTAAGTAGGAGTCCTTCCTGTTGAGCCCATGCAGAGCCTCCATCTCTATCTACCACCACTACTGCTCTATTTACACGCCTTACTTCTTTGTCCTTAAGAATTAGTGTTCTTGGTGCTGAGGCTGAGAAACTCTGGGCTGGAGTGATTCATTTAACCCCGCAGTTTTCACAACTGTATGAAAGGGTCAATTTTTTATTGTACAGCTAGTCATGTTGGGTGCTCTAAGTGAAAGAAAGTCCCTGCCCCCATGGAGGTTCCATGGGGATGACAATAACCTACTTCATAAGGTTATGAAGCCTAAAGGAGTTAATAAATGTGAAGCACTTGGAACAACGCATGGCACAAAGTAAGGGCTTGATATAATTTAAGTTTTTCCTTTAATGCAATGATGACACTGCCTATCGTATATGCTCACTGAAAGACAGCATTACCATTAAACATCAATGAGTCAATATTTCTCTGTCAAAAGTTTGCTTGCTGAGTGCCTTGTGTCTTCTGTGCCTGCTGTTTGTTCTCAACTTCCCCAGGAGGACTAGAGGTGTTCCTCAGCTTCAGCTCTCCGGGATGATAAGTCCCACTTTGAAGAAATCAATTAGGGCTGGGCACAGTGGTACATGCCTGTAACCCAGTACTTGGGAGGCTGAGACAGGAGGATTGCAAGTTTGTGGCCAGCATCAGCAATTCAATGAGGCCCTCAGCAACTTAGTGAGACCCTGTTTCAAGATAAAGAATTAAAAAAATAGGGTTGGGGGTGTAGCCCAGAGGTAGAATGCCTCTGGGTTCACTCCCTGGTACCACCAAAAAAAAAAAAAAATTAAAAATTAAAAAATAAAAATAAAAATAAAAAATAAAATAGGTCTGGGGGTGTAACTCAGAGGTAGAACACCCCTGGGTTCAATCCCCAGTACCGCAAAATAATAACAATAGTAATAATAATAATAAAAATAATAATAACAAATGAAAGAAATCAATTAGGGGCCATTTTCTACTTCCAGAAACAGACTATTTCAGACCCTTTATCTGGAATATAGCCCCTTTTATCATGGCCCTTTCTTAAACTGTACCCCCACTTTCCTAAATAAACCTCTTATAATCCCCTAAAAAAAGAAGGCAATTAAGAAGTCCAGATAGGACTTTTTTTTTAACAATAAATGGTTCCCCCATGGTCTCCAACAGGAACAAAGAAAGGAAGACAAGGCTGCACAGGGTGGAAAAATTACTTGGCAAAAGGCGGCCCAACCCCATCTCAGCTATAAATTCCAAATTACTAATGCTCCTGCAGAAAGCTCAATGGAAACGAGCAGTAACAAAAGCAAAATAATTTTGCTCCTTTGCACACATTTCCACCAAAAGTCCATGAGCCAGGCCTCGTTTTGTACCAGTCGGTCGATCCTTGTTTACATATTCTTTTCGGAGACTTATTTTGCTTCGCAGGCACAGCTATCCATCGCTCATGACCAAGGGCGCCCTGAACATTTCATTCTGTGAACTTCTCATTGATTGAAGGGCAAGGCTGCTAGGGAGGCAGAGCAAGCAGCCCAAAGAACAGAAGCCTTGACCCCACGCGGAAAAACCTCTGGCTTTTTCACCCAGATATCTATAGATAGCTCACCCCGAGACTGCTTGCTGGAAGACTTAGAAGGATGAGCTGCTATTGGAAAGAGAATCGTCAAGCAGCCTGGATGAACTTCTTGCATTCCCAGCAGTACAAGAGGTGGTATCCCAAATCCAATGAGGGATTAACCAATAAGAATGCCTTCGTGGAGAAAAGAGACTGCAGAATTCGCTTTTCTCCAATAGATCGGGGAGGGGGGAAGAGTAATTATGATATCACAGATAAATGAAATCACAGATAAGTGAAAGCCCTTGTAATCATTTTCTGCTGCTCACATTTATTATGGAATCATTTCTAAAAATGAAAAATAGATTCCCTCCTATTGCCCAAGAGAAAAGAGTGGCTATTAGGAAGATTTGTGTGTTTAATAAGGATGTGACTAGGATTGACGTTCTTTCCAGCTGTGACCCTGAGTTGGGCCCAGAATGTGGAAGATTTGCGTTCATTGCCCACGGGGAGTATGAACAATGGCACCACGGGAAGGAAGGAGAAGGTCCATGGGTGTTTAAGGACGTGGTCTGTTTCAGCATGACTGAAGACTCGTAACTTCTATCCTCTCTTCTAGAGCATTAAAAATATTGGGTTTCAGGCAGGCACGGTGGCACACACCTGTAATCCCGGTACTTGGGAGGCTGAGATAGGAGGATCGCAGGTTTGTGGCCAGCATCAGCAATTTATCAAGGCTCCAACAACTTAATGAAACTCTGTTTCAAGATAAAAAATAAGGCTGAGGGTGTAGCTCAGAGGTGGAACACCCCTGGGCTCAAACCCCAGTACCACCAAAGAAGAGTTGGTGGGGAAGGGGGGGGGGTTGTGGCAGTTTTTCAATAAGGCATGTGATAGAATCTAAATTTTGCATTTTAAGATCTAAGAATAATATTGTTCTCCAGTGGAAAAGTCGGTCCCGCCCGGCTCAGTGGCATACGCCTACAATCCCAGC
This sequence comes from Glis glis, assembly GCA_004027185.1. NCBI lineage: Eukaryota > Metazoa > Chordata > Mammalia > Rodentia > Gliridae > Glis > Glis glis. The sequence continues at coordinate 2,762 of PVJS01005741.1, read as the reverse complement.
TACTCAGGAGGCTGAGGCAGGAGGATTTCAAGTTGGAGGCTAGCCTAGGCAACTTAGTGAGACCCTGTCTTAAAATATAATTTTTAAAAAGGCCAGAGGATGTGGCTCAGTGGTAAAGTGCTTGCCTAGCATGAGCAAGACCCTGAGTATGAGCTCTAGCCTACAAAAATAATAAAAATAGAGTTTGTCCCTATTTTCTTTTTTTTTTTTTTTTTGTAGTACCGGGGATTGAACGCCGGGGCGTTCTACCTCCGTGCTACACCCCCGGCCCTATTTTTTTTTTATGCTTTATTTTTGAAACTGGGTCTCACGAAGTTGCAGAGGGCCTCACTAGGTAGAGAGAGAGAGAGAGAGAGAGAGAGAGAGAGGAGAGAGAGATATCGCGCGCGCGCGCGCATGCGAGCTGAGGTTGGCCGCGAACCCGGATCCTCCAGTCTCCGCCTCCCAAAGTACTGGGATTACAAGCGTGCGCCACCATGCCCGGCATTGTCCCTATTTTCTTCATTTAATTTTTTAAAGTTTTAATCATATTTGAAACAAACACATCCTCATTCCTATTGCAATACTTTAATTTGTAAATGCAAGAAATTTCTGAACTGTCTGAAATATTATATGCAAGAAATTAGTCTTTATTTCCCCTTAAACAGCATGGTTCTGCAATTAACTCTACCCTTTTTAAAGGCATGTAAATTAGCAGACCTCCAGGTCATTCTCCCAGACCATGTCTCCTCAAGGGAGTCTGCTAGAATTGTTTATATAATTTTAAATGCTTTGGACTATATTCTGAAACTACGAATTTCAATGATAGACTTATTCTAGCCTAGAACTAGCAAGATAATTTTCACAAATATGAATAAGTGAGTAAAGTTTAAATTTTTGAAGACCTGCTTCTTTGTCAAAAGATACAAATAACAAATATCCTTCAGATTTTAGCACCAAACTTCTAGTCTATCAGGATTTACAAAAGGCACAATCAGGAATATTTTGAAAGTGGACACTCATAAATACTCAGGCATTATTTGTTTATAACTATAGAAAACAGTATGAGGAACTTTCGATAGTCTGCCTTTCTTTTCATGAAAAGTGTCAGAAAAGAATAACATACTAAAACAAAAACTTAGTTATTAGTAACCCAACTAGTGGATTAAATACCAGAGGTTTTAGCAAGTTTCAACTCCTTTTCCTGTTTGATATCGTGTAGAACTGAGGTTCTCTTATAGAATGCAGAAAAAAAAATTGTTGCAATATGAATGATCAAGAAAATTTTATCATAGTTTTCTTTTCTTTTTTTTTTTTTGCAGTACTGGGGATTGAACCCAGGGGCATTCTAGCTCCGGGCTACACCCCCAGCCCTATTTTTTATTCTTTATTTTTGAAACAGTCTAAGTTGTGGAAGGCCTCACTAAGTAGCTGAGGCTGGCCACGAACCTGCAATCCTCCTGTCTCAGCCTCCCAAGTACTGGGATTACAAACGTGCACCACCACGCCTGGTTAATCATAATTTTCTTACAGGTAGTTTATTTTAGTGATGTTCTCTACGATACAACAAAGTTCCACTGCTACGTGTGGCATAAGAGTGAGGCAAGTGTACAACCTGAAAAGAGAGTATTACCTCGGCTTCCTCTAATTCCATGTCACATTCCACATACTCCTGTTACAGGAGACATAGTGTGATATTTGTCTCTATTCATTCCCATTAGACTCTGCTCTAGGAGAAAATCAGCAAGCCTCACTCATCTTTGTTCTTCTAGGACCTAACTCTTAGTATGTGTTCAAATATTTACTCAGTAAATGGGAATCGTGTAATTCACATCTTTTGTTCCTTAAGCCAAACAAGGATGACAGTTGAAAAACATAAATAAATTAAATACACCTTTGTCTTTTGCCAAGGTGAAGAAGAACAATCTCAGGAAAATATCTAGACCAGCCCTTTGGCAATCCAGATTTCTCAAGAGAATTAAGTTGCCAGGCGTGGTGGCACACGCTTGTAATCCCAGTACTTGAGAGGTTGAGACAGGAAGGATCGCAGGTTCGAGAACAGCCTCAGCTACTTAGTGAGACTATCATCAACCTAGTGAGACCCTGTTTCCAAATAAAAATAAAATAGGACTGGGGATGTAGCTTGGAGGTAGAAGGCCCCTGGGTTAAATCCCCAGTACCATAAATAAATAAATAAATAAATAAATAAATAAATAAATAAATCTGAAGATGGGTGGGGGTTGCATTTTAATAAAGAATAAGAAATTTTAAAAAGAGAAGTAATACTATTGAATAACTATTTTCTCAGTTCCCTCGGGGATGGTATATTCTAGATGCATACAAGAGAAATGAATTCATTATATATGATAGGTACCTTAAGGTGTTAGGGCTTTACTCTCTCACACTTTGGTTGAGAAGGACTGATATTGTTATTGCACAGATTTAAAGTACGAATGTGAAAAGGGCTTAAATCAGTTTTCAGTGTGAGTCTTAGTCCATTGTCTGTTGCTATAACAGAATACCACAGAGTAGGTAAATTATGAATAATAGAAATCTATTCAGCTCATGGTTCTGAAGGGGGAGAAGCCCAAGATTAAGATCCAGGGGATGCATCTGGTGAGGGTCTTCTTGCTGCATTATAATATGGCAGAAGGGCAAGTGAGCAGCACAAGGCAGAGAGGGCAGGAGGAGGCTGAATTTTTTTTTTTTTTTGAGGTACTGGGGATTGAACCCAGGGGCATTCTACCTCTGAGCTACACCCCCAGCCCTATTTTTTTTTTTTT
>PVJS01005740.1:0-62869 GCA_004027185.1 Glis glis | reverse complement strand
ATCATATTTTAGTCTGAAGCAAAAGTGCTTTATATGGAATTCTCATTCATCACAGAATATTTAAAGATGTATATTCAAGGGTCCAGATGTAATCAAAGTAACATTTTCTGCTTCATCAAGGAAATTCTTAAGGGCACTGGTATGTGTGTGTGTGTGTGTGTGTGTGTGTGTGTGTGCCTATATGTATAAAATTTCTGAGTCTGTTGGTGAAAAATCCAATGTACAAAATATACAGTTTGTGTTACTAACTTGATTCCTGCCAACACGTCAGCAATTCACCCACATTATTTTGCATCATAAATGTAAATATCAACACAGTAAGAAAAGGCAGATGCATCTTAGTGTGATTAATGGAAAGAATTTTGACCCTTTAGACTCCTTGAAAGGGTCCTGGACATACCCAAAAGTCTGTGGCTCAAACTTCAAGAACCACTGGTGTATAAAGCAACTTTTTATCTCAATGAACTAGAAAAAGTAATTTTCTATTTTGCTCCTAAGAAGCAACAGCACCCTCCATCATCTTTACAATAGGAAATTGCTAGCTGGATATAGCATACTATTTAAATAACAAAATTGATTTTAACTATACATTCCAGATGTAACAGGAAAATGAATCCAAAGTTAAACTACTGAAAGATTTCATATCCCATGTATATAATATTACAGAAAGGAAAGCTTGAATAGATTTTTAAAGCGGCTTCAACCTGTTTTTTGTAGCAGAACAATTCAGCAACTTTATTTTGGAAATATGATGGACATAAATTTCACCAGTATTTCTGCCAGTTTTGGTGTTGAAAACCTAGAATTCATTATTTTCTTCATTCATTATAAGTGTTTTCATGTTTATACAATTTTCTAGGAAGTTGCAGTAATAGGATAAAAACAAGCTTTGCAGAAGGGGTTGATTCTGGGAGTTATGCTTTCAGAGATGGAGATGAAGTAGAGGGATATAAAGTTTATATGTCAGGGGAATGTTTCAGCGGGTAGAAATGTACGAGAGTAGAAAAGGGCTTTGTCACTGGCCAGGGAAGAAATTCATAAAAGCTTGAGTCACCTTCTCTAAGATCCAAGTCCTTTTATACAATCTTCTCTCACACTATTCACCCTGCCATTGTCAACATATGGCCTCTAAACTTTACTTAGAAAATAATGCCACTTTTTAAAGGATATGCTCATAGATATTTGCCTTTTGTCTCTCATCTGCAGTTATCCAGCCTTAATGGAAGATCCCCAAGTTATCTAGAGATTATTAGGTCTTTCTTATGAATTATCTTTTAATTTTTTTTTGCAGTACTGGGGATTGAACCCAGGGGCATCCTACCTCTGAGCTGCACCCTCAGCCCTATTTTGTATTCTTTATTTTGAAACAGGGTCTCACTAAGTTGCGGAGGGCCTCACTAAGTAGCTGAGACTGCAATCCTCCTGTCTCAGCCTCCCAGGTATTGGGATTACAAGCATGCACCACCATGCCCGGCTTATCTTTTAATTTTTTTATTTTTTAAATGTTTTAAAATGTATTCAATACATGCAAAATATACTTAAATATGTTTAGATTATCAAGCACAGCTATAGACCTACCAACCAATTCAAGAACTAGAAAAGTACTAATAACATGCCTCTATTCAGTATACCTCCCTTTTCCCAACTCCTTTGACTCCTTCAAAAATTAACACTATCCTCAATATTATATATCTTTTCTTTGTTTTTAAATTAGGTGATTATACACACACACACACACACAAATATACATTGTCTGTCACTAACCATTGTATTTCAAATCTCCATGCTCATTCATAGCTGTAGTTCATTTATTTATCTTCACTCCATAACACTCCATGGTGTTAATCTACCACACTACATACATTCTCTTGTCAGTGAACATTTGGGTTGTTTCCTGTCTTTATATACAAGTAGCACTGCTATAATCCTTCTCTTGCATGTCTTTCTGGCCCACATGCTCATACATTTCTCTGGGTTATATTCTTAGAAGAACTGAGAGGTCATACTGTGCATGAATGTTAAGAGTTACAAGATATTGCCAAGTGCTTGTAGAGATTTCAGTCCCATGAACCATATGCTAAAGTTCCACATGTGCACTCAGTATTGTCAGTGTTCTTCATTTTTGACAAACTAATGTTATAAAATGGAAGATCTCTTTACAACTAATAAGAGTTACAATATCTTTACTACTAATAAGTTTGAGACTCTATTCAAATATTTACTGGCCATTAATTTATTCTTTTCTCAAATGCTTACTCATGAGTTTAATCTATTTTTCTGTATTATTTATTTTCCTGATAATTATTGATTTATAAAGATTTCTTGTATATTCTGGACCCTAATCCTCGATCATACAAGATTTGGGCTGGATATGCACCTTGCAAGTTAGTCATCTATTTTCTACTTCCTTTATGGTGCATTGGATAAGTCAGTATTGTTACTTTTGAAATACTAATCCTTTTAAAATTTGTTTGGTATGTAGTAAGGTATTGTTCCAATATCATTTAGACACATAGACAACGAATTTTTCCAGAATAATTTTTTAAATAGTTCCTTCTTCTCTCATTGATCTAGGCCTCAATCAATATCTAGATTCTCTTTTATGTTCTACTGGCTAATGTGTTAATACCACAGTGCCAATTAATAAACTTTTCATCTTATTATTATATATTATATTATTATATATTATATTATTATATTCATCTTATTATTATATTTCATCTTAATATTTTTCATCTCTATTAATAAACTTTGTATTTTTATTTCTGTTAAGACACAAATACTAGTTCCTACAAGTAGGATCACAGAATGATCTGAAACTGAGACAAGAATGGTGCTTTTAATTGCTAAAATTAAATATAATTTTCCTCAAATACTGTTGGACTGGTATCTTACATAAGTCATCAAAATCATCAATATGAATCAAAATTAAAGGAAAAAATTCAGTAGTCACAATAAAAATTGAATATGAGGGAAAGGTAATCCAAGATCGAGGTGAATCCAAGGCTTTTGGTAGAACAATTTAAAAAGCAGACTTACCATCAATTGAATTGGATAAAACCATGTAGCTGCAGCAGGTTTGGGAAAGGGAAAAGATGAGATTTAGATTTGGACAGTATAAAATATGTACTAATGGAAATGTGAAGTAAGCACTTGGATGTATTGTTAAGTAGGCACTTAAGTTCAAGAGAGGGTTTTCCTAGAGATAATACTATGAGGACCATTGGCACTTAGAGCCAGGAGGCCATTAAGTGACAGAGGAGGTGACTATGGGTGCTATGGACTGAGCATCACACTGATACAAGTTCCCCTGTTCAAGAAATTATACAATTAGTTTTCCATTATTTATTCTGATTAAAATCTAGGTTGTTTCCTAGGAATCTCTATTTCCCTGAATTATTAATTTTATAACCTGCTCTGCAATGTGGTCCAGAATCAATATAGAGCTCATCATCCTATAAAATAAGCCTTCACTTTTCGAAAGTCAGAATCTCTCTTCAATATTATATGTTTCATTTTAGAGTAATGTAAATGGCCAGATAAAAGTACTTCAAGGTCAAAAACTTTTACCTCCCTGTTCAGTCAAATTATTGTATCTTTTAAAGACAAAGTTAATTGATTTTGTGTGGCATACTTGAGTGAAGATGAGTAGGTTTTAGTAAGTGAAATGTAAATTTCAAAATTATATTGTTGTGAAAGAGAGTGAATCAGAGAGAGCAAGAACAAAATCTCAGGCTCTAAACTGTGGTGTGATCAACTTCTCTTGTACATTTCCACTATTGTTTTTCCTATTTGGCCATACTCATTATAAGCAGTTGTTAGAAGCAGCTGTTACTAAGATGGAAAGGAATGGGAAAGTTCTTAAATATTGCTTTCTTAAGAAAAAAAATCCCAAACTTCAAAACATCTGGGCTCTGCACTGGGAAATATTTTTGGTGAGACTGAAATGATTATGTAAAAGATTATGCAGAAAGAACAGCAACTAAATCTCTTCTTTGTTGCCTACATTTTTTAAATCTTTTACTTTCCCAGTAGTTTTTTTGAAATGCTGTAAAAGTTTAATGAATTTGTCCCCTTTCCCTCATTTGAAAATGAACCTTGTTTTAACCCTCAAAGACTCCTTACCCATTGAGCATGTAGTTCTCAATGGTCCCAGTGATTAGAAAAGCCACCCGTTCAGGTACAAGTTTTAGCTTTGTCTGTGTGATTGATAACTGCAGCATTTTTCTCCTTAGCTGGGTGTTCCCCCCCTCCCGAAAAGTACCCCAAACTCTGAGAGGTGAAGGGAGAAACCATGAATGACAACACACAATATAAAAGCAGAAACAAAACCAAAAAGTTGGCCAAGACTTTTATAACAAACCATTCAGCCACGGTCCCAGCTTCATCTGAGTCAGAGGGTCGTGTTATCACCTCAGCCAGAGCTGTTATTGTTAGGGAGGTATATCTGTTGTCACTGGAAAAATAACACAGCCAAGTCATACTTCCCAATGGAGAAGAGAGTGGTGTCAGAATTTCAAGAAGGTCCAAATCAGGACACCTGTGTGCCAGATCGGCCCAGCTGCACAGGAGGGCCAGCCAGGGCTGCAGAGCGCCATCTGTTCAGCACATGAAATGCCAGCTTCTTTGCTGAAGATGGGTTTGAAGGATGGGATTCTTTTAAGAGAAAGCTCACAGCTCGGCTGTGACATCCTTAAACTTTCTCACATTTTAAAATAAACAATTTTAGGAAGAGGGGATTAAAGGCTTATGTCTAGAGATGACAAGCAGGGTATATTGGGAGCTCCAGAGGAATTGCCTCAGAAGTCCTCTCCTGGCTTTTCGCTCTGGTGACTGATGAAGTATGACTGTTACTCTCAGAAAATTCCAGGTGTTAAGCACGTGCACATTCCAAAAATGCTCTCTGTTCTTATTGCTGGGTTTGCAAGAATGGGACCAGCAAGGGAATCTCTCTCTTCTCCCACTCTTCTGAAACAGAAGGAGACATTTGACCCTCATCTTCACTTTCTGATCAGTGAAAATCTGGTCAGGGAAAAAATGGCGGACAATCCAGACTCCATTGAAGGAAGCACAGTACTCACTGCCCCCCCACCCCCAAGCACTAGTATCTAGAAACTAACACTTCTTTGAAACTCAGCAGCTGGACTTCCCACAAACTATCTTTACATCCTTGCTCAGCAATCTTTCCTTCAGTAACTATTAGTAATTATCAGGTCTTTGAAATGTTGGTTTTTGTTGGTGGCATCTTTGGGGAGGGGCTTGTTTTGTTTAGTTTGGTTTCTTGTTTTGTTTTTCTTTTTTAGTGGTAATGGAGATTTACAACCTGCACCCCTTTCAGATTATCTGCAGAGATAAGACAAGCACTTTAACAATGTTTCCAGAGTTTATCAGCAGTTTATAAAGTTATTAGCCTCCTAAAACAAATACAAATAAAACAAATCAATATGAGGGAAACAATCTTACTCACTTTTACAAAAATGAATAACAAAACCTAAGTGATCTCCCTACTTAACTCAGCAAAGCAAAACTATCTCCTATTTAAACTATAAACAAACAATTCTTAGGGTAAGACTAAGCCACCATGGAACCACAGATACCAAATAGTTAGCTTGTTCATGACCTACAGGGCCACTTTGTTAGCATCTCCCTGACTGCCTGACTGCTTCCCTCAAATATTTGCTGGGTGTTTTGCACATGACAGAAACTCATGGGTTTTGAGAGATTAAATGAGGTTTAAAATTTTCCTGGCAAAAAGTAGGTGCTTCACAAACATTAGTGTTCCTGTCTTCTAGAAGTAAGATGCCATGTATTGCTTGGGTATCTGACCACACTAATGCTGGATGTAGGCCATTTCTAGGAACACACAGGGAAGTACAGTGAAACCATGTTTAATGTCAGACTGTATTACCCACAAGTAGACAATGACTATGATTCGTATTTATCTTACATGATTTTGTGTGTGATTGAGTCATAAATAGCTGTCAGTTATTTTCGTACTTTCCTGTGCATGCATCTTAACTGCACAGTAGCACTCCTTCACATCCTTGGGTTAAATCCCACAGTGATGATTACTATTGGAACTTTGCTACATGTGCATTTCTTACATTGGACAGTAAGAACTTGAAACCAATCACTTGCTCATCACTTCGGCCATTCTCCCTTGGTTTCCTAAGATGTTTTAAATAGTTCCTGAAAACCCTGAACAACTTGGTCCCACCATCAGAGCATCCTTTCCAGTTAGTCTCTGACTCTCTCAGAAGTGGACTTATTTAAAAAACAGAATGACTGATGTGGTTGGGTTACACTATTCTTTATTGATGTCTACTAAGAACCAGTGTTATATTTTTAGGTCTTCATTTTGCAAGCTACAGGCCATCAGATATTGTTGCTCTTTTGTGTTGAAAGCTTGTGTTTTCAAACAAGAGAATTCGTAGTACACACTCCAATCCAATTGTGATCAATCTCTGGGGTAGCTGTGGTAGAGGACCTGAGCACTGGTCACTTGTGCTTTTAACAATAACCAACAGAGACTAAAATTCAGTTACAATGCCTTACAGCTGCTGTGGTTGGGACCCCCTTGGAAATGTAATTTATTTCAAGGGGATTTTTCTTGTTAAAAAGCCATTTCCTTTTGAAGAGTGTTGGGAAGATAGCAGCAGGGCAAATAGGCAAGAAAGAAAATTTACAAGGATTTCCAAAAAGCATTTTGGAAGCATTGTATTAATTTGAACAGTTGCAAAAACATTTTTATTGAGTTAAGAAGTTTAATCTTTTCCCTGAAATTTTAATAGGATATATTTGCATTTAAAATAAAACAAACTTTTGACAGGCAGTGTTTTTTTGTTGTTGTTTTTTTGTCTCAGTGCACGCATTTTAACTAACAAGTTACACATGAAGTAACGTGTGTCACCAGATTGAACTCCAGGGAATTGCACTGGGCATGATTTGTTCCCGCCTCTTCTTTCAGGAAAAGAGTGGGTTTGGGGTGGGGAACAAGACTGCTGGTTCACGCTCATTAACTGCTTCCGGAACACTGGGATTCTCAGGAATAGGAACAATCTTACAAAAATTCTGACCAGGTTCTTCCAATGGAGAAGACCTGATCACAGTTAACACTAGAATTTTTCTTTCTTTAATTTTAAGACTTTATAAACCCAACAGGGAGTTTCTACCTTAAAGCCATTGACATTGAAAGGTTTACAGTTGTAATCCCAATACTGTCTTGACTTGGAATGTGTTGGGAATTTTTTGGAATTGTTTTCAGAAATGACATCATCTTTCTTTGACATCTTCACCTTCTGTGGGGTATTTGGTTTATGAAAACAATAAAAAAGCCACTGAGAGGCAAGTATTTTGAATATGGCATGGTGATCAATACGCGTAGCATTGTTTAAGGTCGTAAGCTATGGTCTAGCAGAAGTAAGCGTGCAAATTATTTTAAGTTAGTTTCAAAAAATGTCTACATGACAATCTCAAGGGAATGTGTCTTTTTTGCAGTGACTAATTTGGAAAAATAATATTTGAATATGATTTTTAAAAGATTTATGACAATGTTTTGCACATTTCTTTCCCAAATTTCTTTCTTTGATATACTTCAGCACACACTTGTGCCCTCCCCATTGTAAGGTCTCACACTCTACTTGACGTTCCCTCCACCAACCCATACTCAGGCCACCGCTGACTTCTACACTCCATCTTTGTTATTCCTTCCCATACTTCTAATTCCTTGTAAGCCTGCCTCTTCCCACTAATGTTTCTTTAGTGCTTTGTAAATTATAAAATTAGAATCAAACTTCCCTGGGGAGCAGCAAGATATTTATAAAGGAAAAAATAAAACTTTAATTCCTTCTAAAATATTTGGAAAATAAAATGCAGACTTCACTTCTTTCATTATCATCATAATGTCCAACACATTCAGACCTTTTCATGACTACTTGTGGAGACAGTCTTATTCCTACAGGTCCTCTCGACTGTGCATCAATACATCTAGAGTGTAATCTGTGAAGAATAACCAAAATAACTTGATAACATTTTATGTTAATGATGATGTATTTTTGCATGGAGATTGATATCTAGCTTTGTGTTATTCATGCGTTATTTATCTACAATAGAAAGCAGAATGTTCTTAATTTTAACATAAAGTTAGCTAGATAACTAAGAAAGGAATACAAGTTTTCATCCTTAAAAATATTTATAAGAAAGAAAACTCATCAAGTTGTCCAGCTCTCATACTGTGTTGGGAATGAAGCATGAACCAGACCATTTCTGGAGGCTCTTCCAATCTTATTTTTAACTTGATTCCTCAAGTACACTGCATTTTTTTCATTGCTACATATACCAAGGACCCAGCATAGCATATCTTCCTAATAAATGTTTGTTGATTGTAATTATAGTGTATAATACACCTAAGAATTAACAGTTAGCTTACCTGGTAAGCAAGTTGACTTACCTGAAAAATTTGAATCACATCTGAATTCTGAAAGGTACCAAAGAAAGGTCTTTACCTTCTTTGACTTCTGACTTTCATGAGTCGGATGGCAGACTGATTAATTTTACAGATTCTGATAAGACCCCAGATCTGCTACACATGTACGTTTTGGTTTGAGGGACAAAGTAGAGAAATAAACAAGATAATTGAGGATATGATGTAGCATTCTGAGAATTTTGGACCTCATTAGGTAGGAAATAAGTTGATCAATTTTTACTTTAGAAAACTCACTTTAGAACTAGAGTGGGGAACATTTTGCAAAAGTGCAAAACTTTTATAATATTGTAATAGTTTAAGTTAATAATAATGTATCAATACTCTCTCATCAATTATAACAAATATGATTTGTCATACTAGTGCAAATTAGTATAATTTGCCATACTAATGCAAATTGTAAATAATAGCGGAGACTTGGGGAGTGGGAAGGGAACTTATTTGAAATCTGCACCTTTGGCTCAATTTTCTCCAAACATAAACTTCTCTAAAAATAAAGTTCACTAATAATTCTAAAAGGAATCACACTGTTTCTTTGAACACAATTTTTGCCCTGATATTCTCATATGTATTTCTACTATTTTTACCACTCTGAGATTCCTGCACAGTTAACATGAATACATTGTTTGATAGGAAATGCCTGCTTTGTGATACAGTAATGTGTTTTCAACAGCTTTGAAAAATATTCACTTTCCTGTTTGATAAGTTGTTGCAAAATGCATTTCTGTCCCAGTCTATGTGGTTCCATACTAATATGTCTTGGTTTTACAATTGGCCATTTTCCTGAACTTCATCCGTTCAGAACCCTGTAACCTATAATGTGTCCAAAGTATGGTCCTCAAGTTCAGTTTCAGAACCTTGGCAATGCATTGATTTCTATTGCTGAATCTCTTATCAAACCTTTTCAAGATGTTTTAAAAATATATAAAATGCAGCACATCTCAGGTATGATATAAAGAAAAGGCATGGGGCTCTTCTAGAATGTTATGGTTAGGATAATCCAGTAGCAGGCAAGAGAGCTATTTGTAGCCTGCAAGAATAAAAAAAACAGCTAAGTAGTCATTAGGAATGCAATAGTACTACTATGATACTGAAATTGTTGAAGAATTCTAAGAAAACCAAAACAAATAGGACAAAAAAAGGAAAATAAAAATTACTTTCCACTGTCAATTTCTCTGCCTATATTTTTTAAAAGGTAAATCTATCAAAATAGAAGCTATTTATGATTTTAGTATCACAAATTATTCTTGAGTTGATTCTATATAATTCATATTTTCCTTTCATAATTTCAGGGTGAAAAGGTCTCAAATTTGTTTTTAGTAAACAATTTCAATGATGTTAGTGCAAAGAAACATTGTTTTATGGTTTGCAAAGAAACAGGAAAAGATACTACTGTTATGATGACCATTAGACCGATGAGGAAGCTATGGATTAAAGGTGTTAAATTATTTCTTCAATGTACAACATATTTAAAACTAGACTGACCAGGTCTACTGAACCTATATCCAGCACTCTCAGGTTCACCTGCTATCATATGTAGAAATTGTAACCATCTTCAACAGCAAAGTCTTAGAAACAAAGTATGCCAGGCATGGTGGTGCATGCTTGTATTCCCAGTACTTGGGAGGCTGAGACAGGAGGATCACAGGTTTGCAGCCAGCCTCAGCTACTTAGTGAGGCCCTCCGCAACTTAGTGAGACCCTGTTTCAAAATATAGAACAAAAAATAGGGCTGGGGTGTAGCTTGGAGGTAGAATGCCCTTGGGTTCGATCCCCAGTACGGCAAAAAAAAAAAAAAAAGAAAAGAAACAAAGTATGGTAGTACATGTGGCATATGCCCAGAGGGAAAAATACTCACATGACTTCCACATATCAAGTGCCCCAGTTATCGCTCCCAAACTGCTGAAAGTGGAGAAAAGGGAAGAAGTTAAGCACATCCCCAGGTGAAGGGATCAACCACATCTGGGCCAGAGGTTGACAGGGAGTTACAGAAGGGAGAGTGAAAGCCATCTGAGAAGATGGACACTTCTCTCCAGGAAAGCCTGCTGGTCGCTAATGTCCCTCACCAGGGCTGATTGTCTTCCTAAAATAAGGCTGATCTCCAAGCATGGTACCCCAGGACCCCTGCTGGACAAGGGCAGTAGTCTAATGAGTCATTGGTATTCAAACTGCAGGTTTTGATCAGTCAATTCAAGGAGTCGTGACCTGGATTTAAAAAACAAAAACAGAATAGACTTGCATAGAACAGAATAGAAGGAGAGAGATAAATGTAAACATGTCATACTGCATTACCTATCATGAGTATTTATTTTTGAAACTTTTGTCAGGAGCATGGAGGTGGGGTAATCCTGGATCACAAAGTAAAATATGTTTCTTTCTCTGGCAGAAAAGTTTTACAGCCTTTGGCCTCCATCCTCCTGATGTTTGGATCAAAGTGGAGCAGCCGGCTTTCTCCGCAGACCGCCATTGCCTTCTCCCCTCCCGTGTCTCTTGCCATTCCAATGCAGGCTTCTTGCCAATCACATCACTAGTGTCTCAGGACTGAGAATGTGAGCAAGGATGACACGTCAAAGCCGCTTCCCTTCATTAATTTTGTTTAAAAACTTACTGACACAGTTGTCATTATAACATTGAAATCTTTGATAATATATTTGAACACGCACAAATTTGTAGCTGAAAAAGACTCTACATGTAATTCATCTCCTGGCAGCTTCTTGATCAACTCAAGACAATTGAATTTAATTCTTACACAGAGCTTCATTAGTGTAAATTTCACAGAAAGCATTGCTTCTGGTTATTTGGAAGGCTTGTATTAGGAGTCAGAGGATCCAAGTTCCAGCAAGAATTCCTGGTCACAAGAACTTGCTATCTGTAGTACATTAGGCAGATTATGATACACCACCCAGCCTGATTCCTTCAAGTGTAAAATGAGCAAGTTAAACTCAGTGGTTTCCAATGTGTCTCCCAGATATAATTATATTCTATTTTAGTGTGTTGTATAATTTCTTGAAGCATTTAGATAATAAAAGTTTCTCTTGGCCCTTTCTATAAAGCTCTCCATCTTGAATAGTAAAGGTTAAACACATTTGAAGAATTCTTCTACTTGATTATTAAGTGTTCAAGCATTTTTAAAGAGACAATCAGGTAGAAAGTGAATTTTAAGGGGCTTTTTCACACTAAACATTAACAAATAATCATTTATGAATAGCAAATAGAAAAATAATACTCTTTAGTACATAGTTTAAACTATAAAAACAGTGCACGTTCTTTGAAATATGTATGTCTTTTATAATATGCAACATTTTACATATGTAAATCATAGTTACTTCACATTCTAACCAGACACAAGTTTCTTAAATCAGATTCATCATAGGAGAAAAAACTGAAGGCAATTTAAACCCCAAGCATTAAAATAGGTAGGGTTAACAAAACAAAAAACACCTGTCCTGACAGGAATGCACACAGCTTTCCTTTATCACAAGCAAGCGCTGAGACAGAACAGAGCTTGGGAAGAATGTGGGCAAACAGACTTGATTCTTAGAGTCTGTATTCATCTGCAGGTTTTTTGGTAGCTATTAAAAGTCATAAAAACTTGATTGCCTGAGTTCTTACTCAGGTCTACTTTTCATTACAGAGGGTTAGTTTGTTGTTGCTGTTATTTCTGGCACAGTTTCTAAAGCTGTTGAGCAAGAAATGTGGCTGGGGGTTTACCAAGTTAAAGGTAGATATCTGCATATATGGCAATTTCCTTTCCCCAACCATAAAATAATACCAGGAAAGGAGGGAAAAAATAGGACAGAAAGAAAAAGGAACTGTGAGGAAGTGTCCACATCTATAGATAGATTGTTGCAGAGAAATTAGTAAAAGAAATAAAGAGGAATGAGCCAGAAAAGAAAACAGAAATGGTATAGGATTAATGAAGCAAATGAATAAAATAGATAAATAGACAACAGGCTACAGAGTACAGAGGCTGATTACTGGGGGGAAAGAGTTTAGATTTCAAGAGACTAACATAGTGCCTGTCAAACCAAATTTCAAAGGATTCAGATAGTTAAAATGAGCAGGTGAAAACCACTACTTGAATGTGACTAATTTCAGGTGATTTTAAATGATAATTTTCTCCTCTTCTCTCCCATTTGGATGAAGGTTTATAGTGCATTACCAGATAGAAACACTTACTGGCAAACAATGTTTCTAACATGTTAAACTTACATGTTTCCATGAGATTAATTTCAATCTCGATTTAACATTATTAAAATATTTCCAATTTACCTGAATCATGAAAAATAACTCAAAATGAAAAAGAACAAGGTGGATAGGATGAGAAATAATGAACCCTCACTTTCTGAGCCCTTCTAGAAGAGACAGCTGATACTCAAAGAGGATTGTCAGCTTTCCAAATTCCCAGCAAGCTCTGTGGGCCCTGACGCTCTGCAGGAAGCCAAGAGTATTGCCTTTGCAGGGGCTATCTTACTTTGGACAATATCAAATTAATGTTGTTGACAGCAGACTCGACCATATTGTTTAGTTATTATGGTTCCTGTGGCTAAACAACTAATACTGCCTTGGTTGTTAGGACCTCCACTTGCGGTTATATTTTTAATGTCTGGGGTATTCCTCTGTGTTCTTTCCCTAATTTCACCAATTACTCAATTGTGTGCCTGTTTGCTTATTTTCTAAGTGACAACACTGACTTGCCATCCCTCTTAAAGTTAACATTCAATACGAGAAGCATGACAGTGTAGGGGGTGTGGCTATTTTGTCTTGTTTCTTGGCCTTAGTATAATTGAGTTCCTCTGTTTGCTTCATGTACATCATATGTACTAGTTTAGTGAGCCCTGCCTGACTTGTTAGGGAGATTTATCAGCCCAGGCTTCTTTGATGCATGAGCACTTGACTGATTTCTGTAATGACAGTAGTGATAAATGACATCAGTACCATGACTCTATTCCTCTTCGAAATTTTTCATAAATGCTATCTTGTGTGATCCTTGCTTTTTTCAGTAAATTAAGTATTACTACTATCATGGTTGCTGTTATTAGGGTTAATATTGTGAGCCCTATTTTACAGATTAGAAAAACTAGGACTAGAGTCATTAAGTGACTTTGCCAAAGGCATGAAGCTAGTTATTGGGGTGCTGGAGTTTAGTACCTGTAAGTAAATTGGGGTGCTGTAATGCCGATACAGACCATCTGATTCTTGGAAAGGCAGCTGGGAGGGGACAAAGCCAAGGAAAAGCAAAAGCAATAGCAAGCTCTAAAACAAGACAGTTCCCCCATGTCTGATGAGTGTGGAAAGGATGGGAGCCGAGCCATGGTAAAGAAGCCACTGAGGGGCCTATGCACATGGTAGCACTCAGATTCAGGGAGATGTGAAGGGGGTGTGTGTTGTTGACATGAGAAGAGAGAATGGGGATTATCCAACAGCAATCCCTTCTACTAGGGAAACACCGTATTCCAATGAGAAGGAGGTGTGTGTGGTTGCGGGTGTGGGCCTTTCTTGATAACAGGGAAGCAAGTAGAGACAGAGATGAAATAATACACTGCTATGCTACCTGTCTTTGTGCCCATGAACTACCAGCATGCTTTAGGCTACTCAGAGTAGCAGATTGAAGCAATAGTGGGTTTGCGTTTGTTGTGGCTTTTAATGAAGCTAGGGTTACACCCATGTCATTAGAAATATAACAGAGAAGGGTAAAAAGAAAAGCCCATGTTCCCTCTTATATCTAGAATAAAGTTATCATGTTGTAGCAACATAGCGGGTGGTTACATACACAGGTGTGATTGTATAAATTGTATAACTTTTCTGTGTCTCAGGAAAATTAATGTTTTCATCACTTATCAAATATTTCATCATTTATAAAAATAAGGATGATTGGCTTCAATCCTGTCTACAGGATCAAAAGAGTTAATGCAAGGGAAGCATTGGAGTTGTCCCTGACATGGAGAAAATGACCACTCCATGGTAGCTCTTACTAAAATTTATTGTGTGCACTAACTACTTGCAAGCCAGTTTAAGGAAATAAAATATCTGAAGATCACTCAGTTCTTCCAGTCCCCATTAGAAAGAACATGTGCCTTATCTTATTCCACATGTATAGAAAGCTGATAGCTCTTAGAATAGGTTGGATGGATAAGCCGCATTGAGAACTCACTTGCCCTCATTGTGATGCTCTGATTTGCTTTGCCATTTAATGTGCTTATTTACTCATTGGTATTTTATTTGTCTTAAATGTATAATTATGAAATATTTAAACTAGTATGTGTACCAAATTATAATACATTAGTGAATCAACCAATTAAATTAGATACTGAAAATATTTAAAAGAATATCTGATGGACATCGGTTCCTTTATTTGAGAACGTGAGAGAGATAAATAACATTCTTTTTAAAATTTACTACTTTTGTGGTTTTGCTTTTATTTCTGCATTTCTAAGTTGGAGTGCATGGATACATCTAAACTAGTATTAAGAGCCCACAGATATAAGCTGTCGTACTGCTACAATGGTTGTGGAATATGTATTGGCAGTTCTGTCTTTAATGTTACCTAAACTAATTACTTGAATTAAAATATAACAATTTGGATATGGTGTTCAAATCTCTAGTCTTAAAGTTTCCTCTCATTCAATTTACCATCATGCAGAAACGAATTTGTGGGAAAATCTCTCTGGGAGGACATCTGATTGGCTTTTGGTGTTATTCATGGCCTTCCCATCATTGGGTTGAACCCAAAGTGGGCAGCGACCCAAGGTTGTCAGCAAGAGACACTCCTTGGGAAGCCACTATTCTAAATATTTGGATGGTGACTTTTCTTTCTGTGGACAGATGTTTCTATCAGAAAAAAAATCCTTCCAAATTTTATATCAATTGAACTTTTTGTTTGAGAGAATGGTTTATATTCATCCTAACAAAACCAACAATTAGAGAAAAATATGACATTCTGCTCTAGTTCCTGGCAAGAGTAGACAAAGTAGGAAAAGAAAATTGACCTCCACTTACCTCAAATAATAATACTAAATTTGTTATTCATGCCATATTTAATGTAATCTTAAAGCAATGCAACACAATGCAAAAATCAATCTATTAATTATTATTAATCTTATTTATTATTAATCTTATTTTAATGAATTAAAACAACTTTAACAGACTATTAGGGAGTCACAAGAAGAAATAAGATTGTAATTCATTTTGATGTTATCTCAATTTCAAAGAATGA
This sequence comes from Glis glis, assembly GCA_004027185.1. Classification (NCBI taxonomy): domain Eukaryota; kingdom Metazoa; phylum Chordata; class Mammalia; order Rodentia; family Gliridae; genus Glis; species Glis glis. Next base: position 47,172 of record PVJS01005740.1, on the reverse strand, counting down.
ATACCATAAGAGACTGATTCTAAAAAGGCAAATATATTAAGTATATTTTTCTAAAACTTCACAGATAATTTCATTGTGTATTTAAAATGATTATGTAGAAAAAAGAAGAGTGAGTACCACTATTCTCTTAGACTAGAACATACCAGTTACCTTTCTATGACATTGCCTTATCTTTAAAACCTATAGATTTGAAACATTCTAGGAAGGAGGAGAGAGGGCCAAAGTTTACATGGGGGGGGGGATGCTAAAATTGACTCCGGCAGGATCAGATTCACAGCTGGAGTGAGTTTAAGTCACCTTGTCCTCCTGTTAATTCTAGTCTAGGACAAAAATAAAATGATGGATACTTAGATTATGACTAAAATGCTTTTCTTGCTATTTGCGATGTAACCTTCCACTTGTATCAACTATCAGTTCTCTATAATTTACAAGGAAAGAAAAGAAATCAATGTAGATTGTTTCAAAATCTTTTAAATTATTTTGGAAAGTTTAATCTTAAAATGATTCATTTTTAGTGTCCATTAATTCCAGAGAGGATTAGCAGATTATTTACATTTTAGCAGGGGAAAGTTGGGCTGGGGTTAAAAATAAAAGTAACAAATAATTCCAGAAATTGAAGAAATCACCTGCAAAAAATAGCAGAGTTTATTTCAGTGAGCATGTTCACGACTGCTCGGGTGTGCAAATAGGTACAGCATTTTATTACAGAAAATGCAATCTACATTAATTCTTTCTAACCAACTCCCTCAAGTTCTGTTTCAATGTATTTCAAAAATTATTTTCTCAAAATATAACTTCATTTAAACCACTGTCCTTCAACTTCCCAAGTTGTATTAGAAAATCATGAAATCTGAATTTACACTAAACAGTTTCAGATTCTCTTTAGAGAATCATGCCAAGAAGCTTATCTACATTTAAAATAAAATTATTTTGTCACTATTGTACTCATCACTTTCAGAAGAATTTCAAAATGCTACATTACATTCAAATTAAATTCATCTGTTAGTCTCAAAAGACAAAGTAAGGAGTAAAGAATAAGAGGAGCTATTGCAAAGACAGCTTGAGACGGATTTTTTATTTACACACAAATATTGTGAATTGTAAAGGTAAAATTATTTTTTAATTGCTTGAATTAAAAAGAATTGTTTTGAAGGTGGTCCATAAAATTTGATACCTCGAACTCCAGAGGCAACAGCACACACACAACGACATACTTATTAAAAAAAATTGATCTATAAGATATTGAAGGCTTTGTTTAAAATTAGTTTTGACTTCAAACATTTGAAATATTCTCCTCAGGATTTGAAATATATGAATATTAAAATATACAAATATTTTACATACACATTAGCAACAGTCATGCAACTTAATTTATCCAGTATACAAATACATACATGTGCTACCTTTTAAAACCTGTTAGCAATAACTGCAAATGGAAATCCAAGTTAAAAAATAATGTGAGTAATTCAGCAAAATAATTCTTGCTAATTCTATATCCACCATCTGAATGCTAACATTCTCAATTTTCTCTGTCAGTTTCCATCATAACCCATAACCGTGTCTTAACGCAAATCTAAGAATGAGAATTTAGAGAACTCTAAATCTTTCTTAAAATTTAAGAACATATTTTCTAGGAATAATTTACAAATAATCCACTTTGCCTATGGAACAAGTAGAGTCCTGAAAATAAGAATGTTTCTCTTCATACGAAATCGGGCTACGTGAACTAAGAAAACCGTGGAGCCTAGTTGGTCTCATTTTCACTTTTGCAGATTAAGGAACCATTAAATTTCTTCAATAATTTCTTCTGCAATGGCAATACAATCTTTGTTTTAATTCTCTATCCTGAAAAGTTAAAATAGGTGACTGTTAAATTTCCATTTAAGACAAAGAAGACCAAAGACTAAGTTTCTAATCTGCCTTCTTAAAGTTACACTCTATAGTTCCTTATTCCTGTATCTCTGAAAGGCATGTATTTCAACATCATCGGTCTCAGAAAAAGGTGATGGGGCAATCAAACTTATTAGGTCAGGATTCAGGATCACAACATATAATTAGCTACTTCAGTTGACACTTTGTTTCCAATCTTCTCAACCATATTTTGCTATTATAATGGGTAAAAATTCAATAAGGTCACATTTCCACTCTGGAGATTTCTCTGTAAAGGAAGTGGGATCTTCCCTCTTGAGGTGTCTTTCTATTTTTCATCCTGATTTTGAAAATAAGAATACTAAGAATTTTAGTGATCACATAACTAGTAGAATGAAGAAGATAGAGAGACTAATCAATATTTAAATAATTCCTCTTTCTGCTTCAAAGAGAGAATCTATTTGTTTCTTCTTAACAGCACATGTTTCGGATAATCTTTGAGACAAGTGAAAAGGCCAAATATAGAAATTGCCCATTTCCCAGATAAACTCCTTCTATTCAACCCGTTTGCTTTGTTTTACCATTAACTCCAATATGCTAAAATTTTCTCACAAACCTAATTTCAAATTTTAAGAATATGTATTACAGTAAAGTACATAAAATGAAATTTCATAGAACTGCTAATTTATGGAGGACATATCAGAAATTCATTTGTAAAATAAATCAATCTTCAACTTGAGATACAAGTAGAGTTGCAAACTCTGTAGGTATGTGTGCACACACAGGCACGTGCATGTGTTTGTTTTTGTTTTTGTTTTTGTTTTTTTGATACTAGGGATTGAGCCCAGGGGCTTTCTACCTCTGAGCTACATCCCCAGCCCTTTTTATTATTTTTTTGTTTTGAAACGAGGTCTCAGTAGGTTCCTGAGAGCCTCACTAAATTGCTGAGGCTGTCCTCGAAACTGACTCCTGTGTCAGTCTCCCAAGTACTGGGATAACAGGTATGCCCCACCATGCACTGCAAGTTGCAATCTCTTTTAGAAGCATAATTAAGTACATACTGGGAAGTATCACAAAATAAATACGCACAATTTGTAATTATTTACATACAGGTATATTGTCAAAACATGAAGGATAAGGTAGGTTTAGGGATGTTTCAGACAGTCCACTCTGTAAAGCCAAGGCTATTGCCAGCACTCACATACCTCATCATTTGATAGAGGAACATCAGGTAAATGGCCCAAAGGTGCGACAGAAACAAAAGTGCTTTACAGAAACTCCCAGGATCAATTAAAATGCATCAATTAGATGCATCAATTAGAATCGAAAGGACCCCAAAAGATTACTGTGTCCCTCTGTCCTTGGAGGAACTACACATTAAACTCCCTTCAACTGATAACTTGGAATTAGAAGTCAGGAGCCTTAAAGAAGTCCTCTGATTTGGATTAAGGGTATACATTCTTTCTAACCCTTGCCCCATCTCCTGATGGACTTCTAAGAGACAATAGGGTCCACTGCTATTGAAAATGTCAGGGTGTCTTCCAGAAAGAGGAAAAGGGCATGAGAGTGGTCACGTAAGTGGGGGCATGTGCGGATGTGAGGATGTGCAAAGGTTTCGTCCCTGTGTCAGCATGCTCGTATATGTATAGTTTCTTAGTTTCCTTGAGCCCTTAAAAAATCCCGTGGTTGCACACTTTGTGATCCATTGAAAGAATAGCTGAAATGTTTGACATTTCAAAGCCCTGAGAAACATTCTCAAGCTGCAAAACTAGCAAAACTGTCCCCGTGAGAGGGCAGTAGGGGGCCAAACTCCAGCCTGGGTCGGCTCTGGGTCGATCCAGCACTGTCCCTCCCTTCTCAGCTTCACCCTGCCGCCTATTCTGTGGCCCAGAGCGGCGGCGGCGGACACCGAGCGAGCGCGCAGACCATCCTCAGCGGAGCCTCTGCGGAAACAAGTAAACCCGCACCTACAGGGCACGGACAGCCACTGGGGTGACGCTTGTGCTGCGCGAGGTGCCTGCACCGGTTGGCAAACTCGCTTTTGATTTTGGCCTCCCACAAAAGGAGCGGAAGGTGGAGCTGTAGTGGCTCCCAGTGCCCACAGAGCCCCCTCTCCTGGCCTAAGCGCGCCGTCCACAGTTGGTGCCCAGAGCGCGCGCTCGCATCTCCGCGTCTGTGTGTAACTGTTTGCAAGTGACTGTCAATCTGTCTGTGTGAGAGACAGAAACCGAGACGCCCGCAGAAAATTCCCTCCCGCTAAAGCGTCTCTGGGCGCTTACTATGTCGCTGGCGCCTCGGATCTGTCATTGTCACCTCATCATTGTGTTTCCTCGCGGATGACTTATTTAAAATTCTACGCGATTGAGAAACGCGCATCTATTTGAGTTGTTTTCCGCCTGTGACCTTGCTTCTTTGAAAAGAGAAAGTGGTTGGGAGAGGAGAACCTGAAAAGCGGTAGATGCCCTCCTGCAGATTGTAAAAGGTAATGGGCTCAGGGACCTGGATTCTGTGCGGACTGAAATCCCGCTCTGCCCCTTAGACCAGCTGTGTGCCAGGCAAATCACTAATCTCTCCGTGACTCAGTTACTCCATTTGCAGAATGGGAAAGCAACGGCGCCTATAGTATAGCGTTGTGAAAATCAAGCGAGGGAGCGTGCAAAACGCTTAGAACAGTGCCTTGCACGTACCGGCTGCTCCGCGCAGTAGCTGTTAACATCATCAGCTGCATCCTGGTGTTAGATGGAAGGACCGCTTTCCCCATTGAATCGTTCTAGATCTTAAAACGTACCCACGTCCCAAAGCAAGGTGAGACAGAACCTTAACCCGCCCACTCCACGCACTGCGGCGACCACTCAGACACCCGCGCCCGCGCAGACCCAGCCTCAGGGACCCCCTCCCCAAAGGCGGGGTGCGCCACACCTGAGGCGCGCGGGGCCGGTCGCGGGGCACTAGAGCGCCGCTCCCTCCCTCTCCTGGCTGAGGAGTGTTCGGGGTTTTCCTACCTGCCCCAGGTTTTTGCCCTTCTTACTGCCGCCGAAAGCCAGTCCTTGGTATGTGCCCGCAGATCGATTGGCGGCCTGGGCAGGCGTCTCCCCGCCCAGGGAGGACTTGATGGAGTTGAGTTTGGCCCGCGAGCTGCCGAGCTGTGAGCTCTCCACCATCAGCACCGCGGCCAGTAGGAGCAGGCAGCGGGACGAATCCTTGCCCCGCATCCACGCGGCCATCTCCGGGCGAGGGGTTCCCGGGGAGGCGCAGAGCCAGGAGGGATGCGGATGCAAGGGGAGGGAGGACCGCAACGAGGCGCCCCTCGGATGGGCGTCGGGCTCGCAGACAGTTGCCACCACCTTCCTGGCCCGGGGACCCGGGACCGTGCGACCTCAGTCTCGCGCCTCAAGCCAGGAGGGAGCAGAGCCGCCCCAGCGAGACGCGCTTCTCCCCCGGAGCAGGAAGTTTCTGCAGCAACTGGAAGCAGTCAAAGGCGAGGCGCCTTCTCGCCAAGGAGGCGTGACCCAAGGTGAAGAAGACCAGCCCTGCGAACCGCACCGCTGGCGGGGGTCCTTGCCCGCACCTCCGCGGTGGCGCCCGAAGCGCGGCGGCTGGAGCCTCGTCTTAACGGACCAGGAGGCCCGCACGGGCTCCTTCTCCTTCAGCCTCAGTTGCTTTTCTCTCCTTTCTTTTCTACCTTTTTAGGTCTTAACCTTTGCAGGACACAGTCTTTCTTTTCAAGGTTAGCAGGCTCTACAATGGGGGATCAGGCGGCGGCCCCGACCCCGAGGTCTGAGTCGAGCCGAGGTCCCCAGGCGCGCTCTCGGGGTGGCTGCGGAGCGCGGTGCCAGGTTCACACGGGACAGCCAGCCCTGCCAGCTACGCCGCGATGCCCTGGGAGCGACGCGCGCCTCCGCCAGCGCTGTGTCTGCTCCCCCTCCGCCCTCTTTGCTTTTTATAGCGTTCCACAGTGGGTTTTCCCTCCGCCCCCAATTCAAGAGTGACAAAGAGTGAAAACGTTTCTCTCACCCCCACGCTCCCCCTTCCCCTGCCGCGGCTCCCTCCGAGGCTTCACGGCTGCTTCTCCCCCTCCTCCATCTCCCCCCCAACTCCTCCACAAAAAGGGAATTCACCCCCAGAGGAGCATGGGGATCCTAACTCCTGACCTAACCCTAATCCAGGGAGTAGATGGGCCTTTGGAAACAGGCGGGGGGCAAATGTGGAAATGGAGAGGAGAAGCTGTCCCCGCGCCCCGGGACGGCCACCCCCTTCCTAATCCTCGCACCCATCCTCCCCTCGGACTCCGGAGAGCGCCGCGAGAAGTAACGTCCGCGGTGACACTGCCGTGCCAGCCTGTGCCTCCAGTGAATGGGTTAGGCTGCGCTCTATAGGTGCGGCAGCGGGCGCCCAGCGGATCCTCAGGCTGACTTTGGGACTCCGGAGTAGATGACCAAAGGAGGGGAAAGGTGACACTATTCTCGCCATTGGAAGCTTTGGGATGTCTTTAGTCTTCTTCTCCATCCCCATCCCCGCCACACACAGAGTGTAAGTCTGTGTCTCCGGGGGACTTGAGGAAGGGGGTGCCTCTGGATATACTCCAGGGCTTGGACCTCACAGCGCGATTGGGCATCTTTAACGTGGCTGGCAGCTGCCCTCTTTCCAAAGAGGAAATCGCAGTCGAGAATGAACGGGGTAGGGGCGGGACCCTCTGAGGAGCCTTTGAGGTCTTGCCTTCCTCTGCTCCCTGCCTCCAGGCCCCTGGGAATTTCAAGGGAAGCCTTTCCTGTCAGCCTCTGAGGTTTCCCAGGTCCGGTTTGCTTCTTCAACGGTGGAGATTGGCCTCCAGGGGGACTGGGATGGCGGCGCTTGGCGCTTGGGGGCGCCCTTGGCAGCAGCAGGACCAAGCAGGAAAACACTGCAGGAGACTAACTGGGGGGCAAGCTGTGCTTGGCCACGTTTGACCACCAACCCACAAGGCTTCCAAAGCAATGAAGGGGGTTCAAAATTTGTTGCATTTCTCCTTCATAGGCACTAATGTCCTATAGCCAGGACTTGGAGTTAGACAGTGATGGCTAGCAGGAAGGAGAGGACTCTAGCAGCGTTCTCTTTAGAATTTTCCAACCTAGATGCCTCAGCTTTCCACACCTGACACTGGCAAACACCAGCATGTCCAGAAGCACGAATTTAACAAGTCACTAAGTGACAACATGAGTGACTTCTATATTTTCCACCAAACAATGCCAAGATCTAAAGTATAAAATTAGAGTTTTCATCTCTCCCAGAAAGCTCTAGTGATACATATTTCTCTCTCCTGAATTTTGAGTGGCCATGCCCTGAAATTCTTCACTTACAGAAAGTTGTGGGTGTGTGTGTGTTAATACACAACCAAATAGGTATTAAAACTGGATGAATCCTCTGGTATGTTTTCTTATCTTTCAATTGCCTTAAGGTAGAGATCTCCATTTTGAAGGTTGTTTTCACACTTTTAAAAATGTCCAGGAATAACAACAGAGATGACCCTTGAGGACGTCATGCTAAGTGAAATAAACTAGTCACAGAAAGAAATACTGCATGATTCCACTTATGTGAGACATCTAAGATAGTCAAATTCATAGAATCAGAGTGGAATGAATGGTGATTAACAAAAGCATGGGGAGGGAAAAATGGGGAGTTACTACATCAACACACAAAAAGTTTCATTTCAGCAAGATGAATAAGGTCTAGAGATCTGCTGTATTGCATAGTACCTATAGTAAACAATAATATATTGTATGCTTAAAAATTTGTTAGGAGGGTACATCTCATGTTAAATATTCTTACCACAACTAAATTATATATAAATATATATGTATGTATGTATATATATGTGTATGTGTCTGTATAAATATATGCATTCATGTATATATGTACATATGTATACACACACACAGTGAGGGGTAAGCATATACCTAGGAATGAATTTGTAAGTTTGTGAGGATAAGCAAGGCATTCTAGGCACTAATGGAAGGCAAGGAAGCCGATCCTTATGCTATAAATAAGTGTTTGGGACTCAGCACTTAGACTTTATGAAAAGATTGTACCTTTTGCATTCATTTTGATTTGATAATCAGGAAACATTACAGAAATGGAGAAAACTAAGTTAAGAATCTACTGGTTCAAATATTTTCAAAGATTATTTTAGTGCAAAAGAAAAAGACAAAATCTAGCTAAATATGTAGGGAACAAACCACTTTGTATTCACTTGAAAAGGTATAGACTTTGACCATAGGTTAAAGAAAAAATTCAAATGAACAAAGGAAATTTAAGGATGCTCTGCCTACTTCTGTCACTTCGCTCTTTCTTTACCTCCAACCAAAATAATATCTCACATACACAGGGCTAACTCTTGTCAGATGGACTGCTAAACAAATAGTAATGTCAAGCACAACACATTTACTCAACAAACCCCTCAGCTCTAAGTACCCTGATATCAAGATGGTCTCAGAGGCCTGAAAAACACCCTACAAGCACCAAAGGCAACTCTTACAAATACAGTAAAAATTAATGTTCACGTGAAATTTACTTGCACAAATATTCTCCATTATGAAACAAAATTATACATACGGAATCAGATGCTAAAACATATACAACTATACCTTGGACTAAAATGGAGGCAAAAAGTAATTTCATTCATGACCCAAATGCTTTCTTCAAAATTGACAGACACAAACATACATAAACTGTGTAGACAAGTAGATATGCATATACAAAAGCAACTAATTGCAAATAAACCTAATCCTTTGGGCCAAAGTCATAAGCCCACATGTGTTTTTTCCTTGTGTGTTTTCCTAAGTATGAAAATACAAGTTTTATATTTTATTTGGAAAAATCTATTTTATGCCATTTGCAATAACACAACTAGAGAGTAAATATACGTAAACATGATTGTAACTAGGTGTAATTAGAGAGCAAATATATATATAAACATGCAGAAGTAAGAACAGGGCCTCCTTGTCCAGAAGAAAATGCCTATATGGACATTTTGACTTTGGCTATATATTCCTTCCTTCTTTCTGCTGCTCTGTGGGGTCAGTTTGATTCCATAGAAAAGCCACAACTTTCTCAGCAGTTATTTCAGCAACCTGGTTTCCTTCTGAATTCTTAACCCCAAAGGTAAGTTAAATATGTGCTTTGTCACTTTATTGTTGTTTCCTGCCCTTACTGTTTTTCATTCCACCACCTGCCTCCCTGTCTATTTAGTAGTTGTTCATGCATAGACTGCACATGGGACCCTGAGACACAGAGGTGAGTAGGTAGAAGCCTTGGCCCTGGCCAAACTTTCAGCCCACTGTCAAGGCCTTGACTCACTGAAATCTGCCCCAACCCTTCTCAGAGAATTACTAGACAGATCTTTCCTCTATAGCCTCAACACAACTAATCAAAAAAGCAAATAAGCCGGGTGTAGTGGTGCACGCTTAATCCCAGTACTTGGGAGGCTGAGACAGGAGAATTGCAGATTTGAGGACATCCTCAGAAAATTATGAGACTCTCATTAACCTAGCAAGACCCTGTTTCAAAATAAAATAGGGCTGGAAGGGTAGCTTGGAGATAGAATGCCCCCGGGGTTCAATCCCCAGTGCCACAAAAAAAAAAAAGAAGGAAATAACATAATCTAAAACTCAGGGAGACAAATTTCTACTGATGTGACCATAGGTGGGTTGGAATTGGAAACAATCTCCAAATGTTGAATAGAAAACCTTTCCTGTTACAATACACACTTTTGTTGTGTATCTATCATTGTATGCCCTTCTCTGTGATCCAGGTATTCACTCTGTTGAGTTCTGGTGGACTATTTCAAGATTCATCTTTGGTGGAAGGGAAATGTGTTTATTACTTGAGTGAGGTTCAATGAAAAGAAATCTCATCTGGGTGAGCAACAAAATAAACAACTTCTAGATAATCTGAACTAGAGTTTTCTAAACTGTTTCTTAGATTCCAGGGTTCTGTAGAGGTTGCACAAAAATGCCCAGGGCTACAGTCTTCTTTATAAAACCTGGAAAGAGAGGATCCAGCAATATTTATGTTTAAATGACTGTTTTTGTTATTGTTTTTATTTGGGGGAGGATTGTATTTGTTGGTTGGTTGGCTTTAATCAACTCAACTGTTAACTGCTCAGATTTGGAAGCCACAGTGAACTGGGTGGAATACTCCAAACCTTCAACCTGCCCGCAACAGGATGGATTCATTTCTACCCTGTCATTATTACAGATATTTCCAAAACAGACATTACTCAAATGGGAAAATTCTTCTAAATCTGGCAATTTATTCAGTCAAAAATTATTTGGTCATTTGAAGTACAGAATATTAAAAAAAAAATGGCAGGGCAGGGTAGCTAATCCAGGCATGTTACAATGTGTTTGTTACTGGTCAGTTCTCTGAACCTATGACTCATGAATATGGAAAAACCTTAACTACCCTCATACTGCACATAAAATAAATTGTGGTACAGATGGAAAAATGATGGGAAAATTATTTTAAAAAAATAAAAAAAGAGGCTCCCAAGTGGTGACTCAAAATCTGTATCTGAAGCGTAACTGGTGTGGCAACAGAATATGTAAAATGTGCTTAGTTTCTATTTGGAAGATTATTTCATAATAGATATTACTTTTTGATACTCTAGGAATTGGAGTTATAATAAGTAAGCTCAAAAACAGTTTGGGAGGTAAAAATGTCAAGATATTAAACTTAAATCAGTTTAAGGAATTTTATAGGTAACTGGTTTGGAATATATAGCAATAATTAAAGTAATAGTAACAACCAAATATCTTGAATGTTTACTACTGAATAGGCCAGGTTTGCTAAATACTTTCCATGTATTATTTGTACCTCATAGCTCATATTTTTAATACAATAAATGCATAGCTCAGTATTAAAGTAATATTGAGCAAAGAATAGCTTTCAACACAGTGGGTCCCCATTAATAGCAAGAGAAGCCCAGTTATGGCAACAGTGTGAGATGCACATAAGGGAAGAGAAAGTAATGAGAAGACACTGGATAAGATAAGGCACTCGGTAATGAGTTACAACTGAGCAAAAACATGAGTAGGTAAGTACATGTATTTCAGCTTTGCCTAATGGAGTAAAATTCTTAAAATTAAATGATCTTGTAGCAGAGAACTTAACCAGGCCCTGTGTTCTAAGGATAGCGCATTAGACTGCTAGAGCTGCCATAACACAGTACTACTACTGACTTAGTGAATTTTATTTTCTCACTATTCTGCAGGTTAGAAGTTCAAGATCAAGGTCAGCAGGTCTGGTTTCTTTTGAGGACTATTTCCTTGGCTCGAGGCTGCTGTCTTCTCACTATGTCCTCACATGGTCTTCATTTGGGCTGTGACAGCAGCCACACTGGATCGGGGCCTACTATAAAGACCCCATTGTACCTCAGTGTGGTGATGCATGCCTGCAATCCCAGCACTCAGGTGGCTGAGGTAGGAGGATCACTTCAGCTGAGGAGTTGGAAACCAGTCTGGGCAACATAGAGAGACCCTCATCTCAAAAACAAAATGAAAAACACCCAATTTTATCTAAATTACCTCTAAAGACCTTATCTCCAAATATGGTTACATTCTGAAGTACTGAGGGTTATGGCTTCAAGATATAAATTTGGAGGGTGAAGGGGTGGACACAATTCAGTCTATAATGGATGGATTTATAGACACAACACATATTAAAACATTTGGGGAAAAAAGTAACACTTCCGTACAAACGGCATAAAGCAGTCTGCCAGAGTTTCTAAACAAAGGAGCTGCACTATATATCCACTTAAATGAATTATTTAAATCTTTCCTATTACCATTTGACCTCTGGGTCCATGTTAATGATATTAACTTCCTCACCTTGAAGCTGTGTGTGTCTTATGGCTAAACTTGAACTCAGCTAACAGAGGCTGAATGTAATTGCCAAGTTTCCACTGGGGCTGTGAAAAAGAAAACAAATCATGTAAGCTGTTTGCCAGAAAGATAAGGTCATTTCTACATTTTTAAAAAGTACCTAGTTAATGAAAGATGGAAACAATAAAACACAGGAGTACATGATACAAAAATGAAATCACTGTAGATCAAAGGAAAAGGAAGCAGCAACCAAAAAATGAGAGATCTAGCAATCAGCAAGTTGTTCTGTTACTAACTTAATTTGTCCACTTATTTAATTTGATTTGTTCAATTTACTCAGTAAACTAATAGTCACTTGGAATCACAGTACCTTTAATTAATTCAAGGCAGTGGTAAATGGATGAAAGCAGGGGGAATATCTTATTTCACTGAAACTGCTCATGAAATCACTTTTTAATATATGTATACTTGACCACTTATTCTTTAAATTATCAAGAAATCTGAGTTGGAATAAGCTCAAATTCAGTTTAGTTTCTTCTTGTTGTTGTTGTTGTTTCTGTAATGAATAAAATGCATTTTGGCTGTTAATTTGAGAATATAGGTGCAGGTTTGTATATGCCAAAGATCAAGTCATATCTCCTACAACATAACAATTGTTTATATGTTATAGCTAAACTTGTGTTAGCTGTGTTCTCCAATACCAGTGTTGTATCTTTCAATTAATAAAATATGAAATTCTTAAGTCTTTGGTCAATTTGTGTTTCATATTCAAAATGTATGAATATGACCTTAACATACAATAGAATTATTCAGTTTGAAAACTTTTTGTCTTATAATTTTGAATATATTTTTCCTTCTGTCTAGCATTGCTCCTAGCTACACTGAGGCCAGGGACACAAAAACTGGTCCCTCTACTGATATCAAAAGGCAAGAAATATTTAAAACCTTCTAAATGCTACTTCTAAATTCACTGAATTACCTAATTTTCCTCCTATGTTTTAGCATAATTTTAGAAGTTCATCCATTAAAAAACCCACAGCTGCAAGGTCCAACCCAAAGTTATGTTTGTTACAGTTCAACACTCTTCATTCTTTTTAGCCAAGTGTAAATACAGACTAAGACTACTCATTATAAGTTAATTTATACAATGTCTATAACTCACTTATAAAGTATTTCCTGAATATAGGATGGTCATCTAATCTTCTGCTTCAGTGACCATTTAATATTCAAATGCCTCTAAAAAGCGGGGCATGGTGGCACATGCCTGTAATCCCAGTACTTGGTAGGCTGAGACAGGAGGATTGCAGGTTCGAAGCTAGCCTCAGCAACTTAGCGAGACTCTCAGCAACTTAGTGAGACCCTGTTTCCAAATAAAAAATAAGTCTGGGGGTGTAGCTCCGAGGGAGAATGCCCCTGTATTCAATCCCAGCACCACACACACAAAATAAAATACCTCTAAGAAAATATTCTCAGTACTTCCCCTAATAAATCCATATATAGAGAGGATGGAAATGAAAACCCATCATGGTATTATTCTCTGACAACGAGTTACTGTTAACTGTTAACAATAGGCTAAAAAAATCAGAGAACTTAAAGTTATTATTAACCTGAAACACTATGAGAGGTCCAAGTTCATGTATCAGAGAGAAGTAATGAATTCTTGTCATGGTAAGAGAGACAAAGAGCTGGAGATGATTACAAACTAATTTTTTTCTGGAGAAAAGTGTATAATGTCATTTCTATACCAGTGTTATTAGCGAACTGATGAATAAATTCATCTATTCCTCCCATGAAAAGGTTGCAATACTTCTCAAAGAATTTTCCAGATATACGTTTTATATATACATATATATTATTTCATTCGGGTTGCAGTACTCCTCAAAGAATTTTCCATATATACATATATGGAATGTATGTATTCAACTATATATAAGGAACCAACTCCCTTTGTCAGGGATTATGCAGATGTTGCTCATGCGGCACTGTAAAACCTCTTCCAAATTACCAAGAAACAAATGCAGGCATATGATGTTGCAAATGGTTCAATGACTGTGCCGAATTCTCTGGAAATTAACAACTCCCACTTAGTGTCACTACCACCTTATTCTCTGCTTTCTCTTGCTAGCTGAAAAGAAAATGTAACACAATCCAAGGACCTCAGTACTTACACTCCTTTAGCTTCTGCAGCTGTCTGCCACCCTAACCATGTGTGCATCTTTTTGTCCAGGTTCTTTCAAAATGTGCTTCCACATGCTATTTCTACCCTCACTTACTCTGTCCTGACTTTAACTGTTTAAGATGAGCCATCAAATAATGGAGCCCCAACACAAGATGGGGGTGTTCTTAAATTCTATAGGTAAAAGTTTGAAGGCGGGATCTTGGAATACGTGATGGTATAATTTTTCTAACTCCTAGAGTGTACATAAAATCAGAAAAGGATATGAGGATAACAGAACCAAAACAACACACACACACACACACACACACACACACACACACACAGTAAAATTAGATAAGAGGGTGAGAGAAAAAAAATCACCAATTTTAAGGCCCAAATAATACTGGTTTCTGTGAAAGAGAAAGTTTGAGGGAAATTGATAGGGCTCTAAGAACAAGAGAATCCTCAAATCTCTAACAGCTCCACACTGGAAATCACATTGCCAATATGAGAATAGAAGACAAAACAAGGAGGGAATGATTCCTGCAGGCTCACATCAAGGAACAAAATCCTCAATGAAAAGATACTGTTGGAGCAGTCCAGGGACAGTAGAGACAAAGGGGGGAAAATCTCAATAAAAGTGAGCCGGGGAGGAAGCAGGTCTCAAAAATATGAGACCATTTTAAAAATCATTTCATGGAAACAATAGAAGAGGAAGTGCCAAGGGCAATGTAGCTGGTAAATGGAGCTGTTCTGGTCCAACCCTCTCTCAAACAGCAAAGAAAAACCTATTTGACTTACAAAATGGTCAATCAAAAAGGATTGTGGCCCAATCCTCTACAAATTTAATATGACAAAAAACAGAATAAGGACTAGGATAGCATCACTACAGGCAAACCAAAAAGCAGTGCCCAGAAAACACCCTCAAGCCAGTCACCCAATATTCCAAAATACTCTAAATTAGAAAAATACTGAAATTATAAATAGACATAATAAATCAGAATTAGAAAAGACCTAATGGTATTTTCCAAGAAAGGAAAGATTTTAAAAGGGATTTTTCACCAAGAATTATTTCAGAAATGAAGATTAAACTGGAAGAAACAAAAAAAATATAATGCTTTAAGAGAAATATAAGATGAAAAAGAGGAAAATTAGAAAAATAAAAAAGAAATAAGGAAAGATATAAAAGAGTTTAAGAAAAATAATAAATAGAAAAAGAAGTCCAACAGACTTATAATAGTTTTGCCCAAATAAGAATCCAATCAATGGAACACAACAAACTAAAAGCAATAATTTAATTTTTCTAAAATAACAGAAACAAAATGAAACTATCATAAACTTTCACAGGAGAAAAATCAATCCAGAATGGAAAATATTATAACATTAGTTAAAATAGTGAACTTGAAGATGAAAATCCTTTGGCCAGTGGGCAGAAAGATTATGTCACTAACAAAGGACATTTCAACAACTATGCTTTATATCAGAAGATAGATAGAATATTTAAGATACTCAAATAAAGTAAATGTGGAGCAGGGTTTTTTAATCTAGCACAGTCCCTTTCAAGAGCATACCCCCCCATGATCTCAGAACCTCCAACCTGGCCCCACCTTCTAAAAGTTCTGCCCCTTCCCAATAGTGCCATCCTGGGCACCAAGCCCTTAACACATGGACCTTTAGGGACACTGAACCATTTACACTATAGCACAAACAAACCAATGTTACACAATCGAAAATTCAGGAGTGTACTCAATTGCATATGGTCACTTAGTGCACGACAAAAGCAGCAGCTCAGGTCTATAGTAGAAAGTTGGATTTTTAATAAGAAGCATTGGCTTAACTAGATAGATATCCGGAAATAGTCAAAACTGGATTCATGCCTCACACTGCAAGTGCTACATTCCAAATGGATTTAAAATATAAATGTAAAAGAAATGAAACAATATAAGAAGTAAAAAGAAAAAGAGATGGATTTCTTTATAAATCGAATTCCTTCATAAGAGGACATTCATATTTCTGACTTAAAATCCAAGAGTAATAAAAGGAAAAATGTGTTTCATTTGATTTTTTGAAAATGATTTTCCATGGCAAAAATCACTGTAAGCAAACTAAGAGATTAATGACAAACAGGAAAGATATTTTTATTATATATCAAGGACAAGTGCTGAATATCCCTAACATATAAAGAGTGTCTAAAGATGAAAATCAAAAAGTCCAAAAAAATGTATAGAGAAAATAGCCTGGATATATTAACTGTGAGTTTAGAGAAAAATGTTTTTTTTAATATGAAAAAATTTGCTTGTATATAACAAATGAAATTTAAAAATATGCAAGTACACCATTGCTTACCTATCAGATTGCAAAAATCAAAATGTTTGACAATATCTCTACAGCAAGGCTGTCAGAAAACAACACACATACGAGCATCCTCATATGTGCTGGTGATAATGCGCACTGCATCACCCCAGATGGGGGGGAATTGGATCACCCAGCAAAATTATACATGGGTTTGCTCATTGACTCACTGGCAATCCCACTTTCAGGAATCTATTCCAAAAATATGCTAGTAAAAAATAAAAAAGACATAGACATATGTGTATATGTTGTAACACTATTTATAATACCAAAGGACTGTACGCAATCCAAATGACCATCAATTGGACATTGGTTGAATAAACTCAGAATATATCCACTGTACACAATGGAATACTATGTATCTATAAAAAGGAATGAATAATATCTTTATCTGTTACTATAGCATGACTTCCAAGATATATTACTAAGTAAAAACAAAAACAAAACATATTCACAAAACAATGTGGAAAATGAATATTGTATAGTATCACATATATAGAAAAGAATAGGTGAAAATGCATATACATGCTAGGCACAGTGGCACAAGCCTTATGATCCTAGTACTTGGGAAGCTGAAACAGGAAAATCTCAATCAAAAGTTCAAGATCAACAGGGGCAACTTAGCAAGACCCTCTTTCAAAATAAAAAAAATTAAAAAGTTTGGGGGTATAGCTCAGTGATAGAGCACCCCTGGGTTCAATCATGGTCTTACCCTTAACCCTAACACACACACACTCACACACACACACACACACACACACACACACACACACACACTCACATACACACACACACTACAGAATTTATATTTATAACTGTATCTCTATGTATCTATTTATCTATCATCAATGTCTTCTTTATGATGTTTAAGAAGTAAAGACAAACCACAAAAATAAAAGGAGAACAGAAACAGGTTTAAAGGGACCATGGATATAAACAATTTATTTCATTAAGAGTTGTCCAGCCCGGCGTGGTGGCGCACACTTGTAATCCCAGTACTTTGGGAGGCGGAGACCGGAGGATCCAGGTTCGTGGCCAGCCTCAGCTCTCTTGCTCTCTCTCCCTGTCTCTCTCTCTCTCTCTCTCTACCTAGTGAGGCCCTCCACAACTTCGTGAGACCCGGTTTCAAAATAAAGTATAAAAAATAGGGCCGGGGGTGTGGCTCGGAGGTAGAACGCCCCTGGGTTCAATCCCGGGTACCGCAAAAAAAGAAAAAAGAGTTGTCCAGCCGGGCGGTGCATGCTTGTAATCCAAGTACTCTGGGAGGCGGAGACTGGAGGATCCCTGTTCGCGCCCATCCTCAGCTCTCTCTCTCTCTCTCTCTCTCTTTCTCTCTCTCTACCTAGTGAGGCCCTCCGCAACTTCGTGAGACCCGGTTTCAAAATAAAGTATAAAAAAATAGTGCTGGGGGCGTAGCGCAGAGGTAGAATGCCCCTGGGTTCAATCCCCGGTACCGCAAAAAAAAAAAAAAAAGAGTTGTCTGAATGGCCATATAAATATTTTACCTATGAAAATTTTTCATTATTATTCTATTTTAAATAATCATATTGTAAGTGGCAGGGTTGTATTATTATGCTGACTGTTCTGTGGCTTCTATGGGATAGTAATTTCACGTGTACAGTGGGGGAGAATTTTTAGTATTGGAGAAGCAGGTAACAGTTGTAAGATCCATGAGGCTAAGTGAAAACAAACCCTGTATACTGGACTTTAAATTTCAGTATCAAATGCCTACCAAAAAGATCTAGGGATCTTTTGGGAAAGGGCTAACCACGTCTGAAATGAGAAGTGTACAAAATTAGTCTATCATCTTGACAGGTTTGATAGCAAGGAAATAATAAAAGACTGTGCAAACCATGTCCCAAGGATTTAGAAGCCAGATTAAAGATTCTACACTCAGAAATTGAGGAATGATAGAGTGATAACTGTAATACATTAAATCCCATAAAAGATACTTGGATCCATTACTCATACTAATATTTTAAAAATTATTAATCACCTCTGGAGAATGTAAACAGTTTATTATTTTGAGAACTGATAAAGGGGCAAAAGTAAGTATTGATCCTGCCTTTTCTATTCTCACATAAACTGTTGAGAAGTTCTCTTCACATAAGGGTTAATACATGAATATAAATTATAGAATTAGAATATCACCATGCTGCAATCCCTAAGGATTTGTAGAATCTAGGTCATCATCATCAATGTCAGTCAGATAAAGTTACAGAAGCCAAGAAAGCCCACCATCACATGCTGCTTCATCCACATATACATTGCCCATCAGGTAGTCTTGCCATAAAACTAATTCTGCATTTGATCAAGCCTCTAGATTGAAGCACCAGTTTTCAGATGCACAGGACTTAGGAATGTGATTGTGTTTCATACAGAGGATGAAGTCAGTCAAATCCTGACTCTGTGAAACTGTAGAGCAAATGACTTGGTTTTTATAAGCAGCAGCAACAACAGCAGCAGCACGAACAAACTTCAAGGGAAAGGGGCTTGCAGAGAAGGACACTTGTCGATCAAATGACAAGAGATGGACTAAATGATTATAAAGCAAGGATATTAAATGGATAATTGGAGTACTAACAGTGAAGTGTCTTAGTGTCTGAGATTTTTTTTTCCAGAATAATCTGAGGGGAGGGTATAGTGAGTAACTTGGAGAGTAAGTGAACCACATTGGTCATGAGCTGGTAATTGTTGAAGCGGGTGCTGTGAACTTTTCCAACTCATCACCAGTCAGGTATTTTAATTGGTTCAGACCCCAAGGGGGTGTGTTATATAGAGTGGAATGGATAATGGTAATGTGGGTCCAGAAGCTAGAGACCCTCTTTAAAAGAGAGGCTTTATCATTAAACTGAATTTTTTTTTTTGATACTGGGGATTGAACCCAGGGGCATGCTACCTCTGAACTACAACCCAAGTACCATTTTATTTCATTTTTTTATTTTGAAACGGGGTCTCACTAAGTTGCAGAGGGCCTCACTAAGTTACTGAGGCTGGCCTCAAACCTGTGATCCTCCTGTCTCAGCCTCTCAAGTACTGAGATCACAAATGTGTGCCACC
Source organism: Glis glis (assembly GCA_004027185.1). NCBI lineage: Eukaryota > Metazoa > Chordata > Mammalia > Rodentia > Gliridae > Glis > Glis glis. Next base: position 27,876 of record PVJS01005740.1, on the reverse strand, counting down.
ACTCCCGGCTTGAATTGAATTTTTAAGAGGAAGTTTACCTGTATATACACACCTCCTGAACTGAATGCCCAGAGGCCTAGTTCCTCTGAGAACTGAGTCCCGTTTATAGTGTCCATGTTCCTCCAGGGGACCTGCTTTCCTGAGCACATGAGATGGATTTGGTGTCACCTCTGACCCAATGCAGTAAGGCCAATGGCTTCCTGCCTTCCCTGTGAAATAAGTCTGTACCTTGATGTATCTTTATAGAAAATGAAAACTCAGACTACATTGGTAGTATTTTATATCTGTGAACAGGAAGGAGAGAAAATTAGTCTTTGGGATGTCATATAAATGAGGAGACCAGTAGAAGGGTGAAAGGGAATTGAGGAAGGAAGGTGGGGAGGGGAAAAGGAGAATTGATGAAGGAAATAGTTCAAATAGTGCTATGTTCATCAATGAAGGTATTGCTACCAATCTCATTAACATTTACAGGGAGAGGAGGAGCAGGGTGGGATCTGTAGAGAAACACATCAAGTGCATGTATGTTTGTATCACTTTGAACCTCACTATGATGTAAATTACAATGCATCAATAAAAGTATTAAAATTAGTCTTTGGAGAGGTAGAATGATGCAAATGAGCAGAAAGAATTGGAAATGAATGATGAAGAAATGGGAATTACCAGATAATGTTAAATATGAGATAGATAAGTAGATGGATAGACTGATAGGCAGGCATGTAGGTAGATAGAGGGACAGAGAAATAGAGATAAATATCACATGCAACTATTTCCAAGTAATACAGTTAAGAAAATCACAGTGTATAAAAATACGGCCTAACTGTACACGAATATGAGCACAAACCAAATATTTGAATGAAAATCAAACTCCTAAGCCTGGGCATGTTGATGCACATCTATAATCCTGGTACTTGGGAGGCTCAGACAGGAGGATCACAGGTTCAAGTCCAGCCTCAGCAACTAAGCAAGACCCTGTTTCAAAATAAAAAATATAATAGGGCTGAGGTGTAGCTCAGAGGTAGAATGCCCCTGAATTAAATGTCCAGTACCAGAAATACATACATACATACATACATACATACATACATAAGTAATCAAACTCCTGATATTGGTGGGAGGTTTATTGAGGAAAATGGGGTTAGTGAAAGGTAACTTTTAACCTTTTATTATATACATTTCAATATTATTTAAATTGTTTCAGTTCATTTCTATTTGTTTTATTTGTCTAAATAAAAAGAAAAACTAAAAAATATTATAATCCAGTAAACACTAAGTATTACCTCAAGTCCTGGTTGGAGAGGAGGAGCCTGTCTTTAAAACCATCAGTAAAAGAAGACCTAAAAATCTATCAATTAAGAAATTATTCTTATACTTTTATTTGGACATTGTAATTATGCATCATAGTGAGATTCAAAGCGATCCATGCATACATGCACACAGCCCTTGGTGTGTTTTCCTCCTCATCCCACTCTGCTCCCGTCCCCACTTCCTGTGCATGTAGAGGTAGAGATACCTTCATGTATGGACATAATATTATTTGAACCGTTCCCTTCCTCAAGCCTTATTTTCTTTCCATTCCACAACAATTTTTAAAAATTCTATTATTTCTCAATTTACTACTAAGAAAATCAAATAATGGCATAAGACCCATTTGGAATCTTGCAGTATTTTATTTCCACTTATAGACTTGCTTCCTTGTGTTGCACTTAGATTAACATTAAATGAATTGCTGTCCCCTAAGCATCCACACTTCTTAGAAGAAAAAAGCCATAAATTCTGTCACTAAGTGGCAAAGATAGAGCTAGGAATAAATTTTCAGGACAGAAAAATCCAAAATATACCATAGTAAACAAGAAAGACTCCAATTTTCTGTTTTTGTAATCTTTTTTCAAAATACATTAGCTCCATCTACAGAGTTTGACATTGATAAATGTTTATTAAATAAATTACTACATATACAATTTTATTGCAAATTGACAAGTACACATAGTACAAACTGATCTCAGATAGACTTCAGCAGCTAGTAAAGTTATGTCACAGTGATTAAATCAAACCTTTTTATTTATTAGAGATTCTGATGAATAATGTTCATTTATTGAAGATTCTGATGAAGAGTTTGCCACTGATACCCAGAATGTCAGTGATAAATCTCATACTGAGCTCTAGCCCATGGCTACTTGAACACTATATCCAACAAATTCCACTTTGTAAGGCTTACACGTTTTCCTTCTTGGACGCTAGAGGGAGATTGCTTGCAGTTATCCACTTTTAGGCATATTTTCCAGCAGCTTATGCCCCTTTCACTATTGTCCAGCGTGTGGCTACACAGTGACACACACTGTGCCTCTGCCTCTTTGCATTGTATCAAGAAGAAAACGCATTTTTATGAGCACTCTCATAACTAGGAGAAACATCAATTTAGGAAATAGTTCACATCTACTTATAAAATGAGATTCTGAAATGAGAAAACAAAATAGATTTTTAAAAACCTCTATTTAACCTCATTATGATGTATAATTGCAATGCATTAATAAAAGTATCTTAAAATGTCTAACCGAAGCAGACCATAGCTCAGATATTTAAAATATAATCATATTCACAAAGCAAAACACTGGTTATATTTGGGGGGGGGAGGGTACTGGGGATTGAACCCAGGAGCTCTCTACCTCCGAGCTATACCCTTAGCTCTTTTTTTTTAATTTTTCTTAGTGCATTGTAAACATACATCATGATGAAGTTTAGAGCAACAGAGACCTCCATGCACACACCACTTGGTGAACTTCCCCCATGCTTCCACCCTACCCCCTCCCTTTCCCTGTACATGATATTGAGAATGTCATTGATAATTTTGTATACATACATCATATCCATTGAAGTGTTTCCTTTATCAGATCTCCCTACCCACAACTGCCTCCTTTCCCTAAACCCCCTCCAGCCTTCCACTAGGGTTTCTCCACCTTTGTCTGAAATCTCTTTTGTATCCCAATTTCTCTCTAGCTACCACATATGAGGGAAAACATATGATCCTTCATTTTTTGTGGGTGACTGATATCACTTAGCATAATATTGTCTAGTTCTATCTATTTTCCTGCAAATGACATAATTTTGTCCTTTCTTATGGCTGAATAGAATTTCATTGTGTGTATATCCCATAATTTTGTAATCCATTCATCTGTTGATGGATACCAACGCTGGTTCCGTAATTTGGCTATTGTGAATTGTGCTGCTATAAACATAGATATGCACGCATTGCTATGATATTCTGATTTCAGTCCCTTTGGGAAGATACTCAGGAGCAGTGTAGCTGGATCAAATGGTAGTTCTATTCCCAGTCTTCTGAAGAATCTTTACACTGATCTCCAAATAGCCATATTAATTTGCAATCCCACCAACAATGAATCAGAGTTCCTATTTCCCCACATCCTCAACAGCATTTATTATTTTTTATGATTGCCATTCTAATTGGGGTTAGGTGAAATCTCAGGGTAGTTTTGATTTGCATCTCTCTGATTGTTAAAGATGTTGAACATTTTTTCATACATTTATTGACCATTTGTATTTCTTCTTTTGTGAAATGTCTATTTAGTTCATTTGCCCATTTTTTGATTGGGTTATTTGGTTTTTTTTTTTGTTAAGCTTTTAAGTTCTTTGCATATTCTAGATATTAGTCCTCTATCAAAGGAATAGCTTGCAAAGACCTTTCCTCATTCTGTTGACTCTCTCTTAAGATTCTTGATGGTTTCCTTTGCTGCACAGAAGCTTTTTAGTTTAATGCCATCCCACTTACTAATTCTCATTTTATTTCCTTGTGTGTTGGGTGTCTTATTAAGGAAATTTATACCCATGCCTATATGTTGGAGTGTTAGTCCTATGCCCTCTTCTAGTAATTGCAAAGTCTCTGGTTCACTTTCTAGGTCTTTGATCCATCTTGAGTTGATTTTGTGCTGGGTGGGAGGTTGGGGTTTAATTCCATTTTTCTACAAATGGAACACCATTTGTTGAACAGGCTGTCTTTTATCCAGCATATGTTTTTGGCACCTTTGTCAAAAATCAATTGGCTGAACTGGGTGTGGTGGCGCATGCTTGCAATCCCAGTACATGGGAGGTTGAGACAGTAGTATCGCAGGTTCACGGCCAGCCTCAGCTACTTAGTGAGGCCTTGTTTCAAAATAAAGAATAAAAAATAGGGCTGGGGGTGTAACTTGCAGGTATACTGCCCCTGGGTTCAATCCCCAGTTCCGCAAAAAAAAAAAAAAATTAATTGTCTATAAGTGTGTGGATTTGTTTCTGAATCTTCTATTCTGCTCCACTGGTCTATGTGTCTGTTTTGGGGCCAATACAATGCTGTTTTTATTAATATAGCTCTGCAGTTTGAAGTCAGGTATAATGATGCCTTCTGCATGGTTCTTATTGCTGGGAATTGCTTTGTCTATTCTGGGTATTTTATTTTTCCATATGAAATTTAGGATTGATTTTTCTACCTCTGTGAAGAATAAAATTGGTATTTTTTATTCTTTATTTTGAAATAGGGTCTCACTAAGTTGCGGAGGGTCTCACTAAGTAACAGGCTGGCCGCTAACCTGCAATCCTACAGTTTTACATGGTAGAAAGCAATGTAAAACTATTCTGGTTACCACTGGAATAATTATACATTCTTTCTCAATGGAGAAACAGAACAAAATCATAAAATATAGCATTAAGAAATAAATCTTAATGATTTTATCAATAATTCATCCTTTAAGAGTACTAGTGAATAATTAATGTTCCATACAAAGGTCTTTGGTTTGTTTGAAAGAACCAACTGAAATATAAGTATCTCAAAAGATTCATGAGACATGTTTGAAATTATTCTGTGCACATGTCTTACAAAGTTTAAAATCAACAGTATTACCTCTATAGTATTCATAAGTGTGTGGTATATGTATATACTTCAGGATTAAATAAAGCTTGTAGAAACAAACCAGACATTACATTCACTCTGATAATTGTTTGGAGATGTTGGTTTTACTGGACAGTTCAGAGGGGAAAAAGGGAAATGGAAAAACATCAATGGCAAACCCATAAGATCAATCGAAAAATTCAAAATTGTTTCTCATGTTACAATGGATATAATTTTTCAAGACATCATAAAATAATTTAAAACATTCCTACTGCTATAGATAATATTTATCTAAAACAAAGAAATGATAACCATACAAGATTGAACGTGGCTGATTCAGCTTTAGGAAATCATAATGACCTAATATACAAAGCAATTTTGGAGGAAACTAAAGCAAAAAATTCAAGCTATCCAGATTTGTTTTTTTTTTTAAGTGTGGCATATTGAAATAATCTCTACTAAAAAGAGTGCCGATGAAGCCATTGAGTATGTGATGTTAGTTCAAAAGATGAAAGAGGCAAATGACGTATTAGAGTCAAGTAAGAACAATATAAAATTGTGTATAATACACATAAATTCAGGGTCTCTACACTGGTTGGTATTTCAAATTTATAAAGGTTATTATGACAACATTTTATTAACAAACCAATCTGGCAATTCAATTTGAACATAAAAGTATTTTTCTTATGATTCAAGTTTTTTTTTTAAGTTGAGAAACAGATTGGCTAAAGGAACTTTGAATTTTTCACTCCTTAAGGAATGTACTCTGTTCTTCACCTACACCCCTTGGTTTGTTTAATCTCCTCAGTGATGCAAAGATCAAGGTTTTCAGAGCCCACACTAAGAGATTAGAATTGACTTACCATTACAGTAAGTCAAAAAGTTAAGAAACCTCAGAAGGAAAGTCTTATCAACACATCTCTTTATGCCATGAGGTGAATGTTAAGATAATCACTGTGGGAAACCTCCCCAGATATATTTCCATTATAACAATGCAGTTTCTGAGGAAGGAGACATATTCTTCCTCATAAGACCCACATATTATTTGTTGGACTAAATAATGTTAGGCATCATTCTTGTTTAAATAAAGAGCAAAATCACAATAAAACAAACTAGGTATATCTGAATGTTATAATAATGTTTACTTCAACAATATAAGAGCACTTCAAATCACTGAGTAATAGGTTCAGTTTTTGAAGTGCCAAGAAACGCTTCCAAGAAGAGATGGTATTTGAACCAAGGTTTTAGGAATAAGTATGTAGTAGGAAAGTGGAGGGAGTTAACTGAGGCCACGGGAACCACAGACATGGACGGACAAATGTTTGCTGCAGGAACTTAAAAAATAACAATTAGTCCTGAAAAAGGAGAGCTCAGAATCCACTGAGGTCCAAGAGCAGAGGCTATAAAAGAAGCGATTTATAGAAGTTTTTCAGTCCTGGGTAAGAAACTTACTTCATAGTTTCAGAGACGTCTTGTATGTTCTTCTAAAGGTGTTATCTTCAAAACCTGGATAACCCGTCCTCACACAAATGGACTCTTCTTCAAACATTTAAAAAGACTTTGCTGTTCAGAATATGTGCTTCTGCGGCCAGCTCTCAGGAGGACACCGGGTTTCCCGGGCAGTGGGTGTGTCATCGGCTTGGGTGTTCTCAGGACATCATGTGCCTTATCATAGCTGCTAAATAATGTTTATTCAATAAAAAAGACAGACACCCTAAGCAGTAACTTTCTGAAAACTTAACAGAGGCCCGGCATTGGTAATTACTAAAAATATGGCACCAAAACTCATAGTCTATTATATACAAGTTTCAGGGTTGAAAAGGAGAGAACTGAAATGCACTCATAATTTATGGTTTAATGTGTCTATCTGACTTATTTGTCTAAACATAACAATTCTTTGCCTCCAGGTCAAGAGAACTTCACTACTATCTAGGTGTGTGACCCTGGAAAGTAACTTAGTCTCATCTTTAAGATGGCACCTGTAATGGTTTGGACGTAGAAGGCCCCCAGACTTCATGTGGTGGACAAGGCAGCCAGGCTGGAGGCGGGACCTGGTGCTGGGGAGATCCCTGGGGGTGTGGCCTTGGGGACAATACATGTCCCTCACCCCCTCCCTTTGCTTTTTCTGCTTCCCCCCATTATGTCCCAAAGACCTATAGCCCTAGCTCCTAGTTGGCGGCCAGTGTGGACTATGTATGGGCTGAAATCTCCAGAACCATAAGCAAATACATTTTTCTTCCTCTAAGTGTTGCATGTTGGGTGTTGGGATTACAGTGGTGAGAATGTTGACCGAAACAGCAACTAACATCAACAATAGGATTTTGTAAAATAATGTTAAAGATCATACCATTTAAGCAGCAAAGAGCTAAGGTGAGATTTTACTTTAATATTATTAAAATATTTGTTTATCTCACTTGTTATTCAGAAAAAAATATTTCTATATAGTGAAAATACTTTCTATCCTTTTATCCTAATTATACAAAGAAAGTAATTTTACTGTTATTATTGGTAGGTAATAATATATATGATTAACCATTTTGATGTGATATATATATATATATATATATATATATGTATCTACTTATCTACCTATCTGACTTTATCTCTCTCTTATGAGGATAGAGAAAAACTTAGTATTAACATTAGACTGAAGTTATATTTGGAAGTTTTTAAAACATGTAAGTTGAAAATAAGGAGAAGTAAGTAGAATCCACTTACTAATTTATATATTCTTACCTATATCCTGATACGAATAAAAACATAGCATCTAATGTTTTTTCTGAAAACCTTTCTGTATTTGCTGAACTTATTTATCAGAGAAGCAACAGGGAAAATATAAATCTTTTTAAATATGAGACTAGTTCCTCAGGGGCAATTAAATCTAGAATATTTATATAATGACTTAGGTAGAAGCCACAATATAGTTGGATAGAATGTGTCATTATAGGGAAAGTAAATAACTTATCCATACCCAACAGGAAAACATTAATCAGAAAAGGCAGAACAGGCAGGGAACTTTTCACCAAGAACTTAAAGCTGCATGTGAAGCAACACCAATCCATTGCCAAGAGTCTAGAGATTTAAAAACATCACAACAACTTTTAAAAGTAGGAAATGTGAACCTATTACAAAAACAATTTTTCAGAATCATGGCTTAGCCAACTAGCTAGCATTGATTACTTGTGAAAATGGAAATGTAGACATGTCTTTAAAATGTTAACTAAAAGTAACAGAACTCAATAAATAATTGAGTTCAACAGTTCAATAAATAATTGACACACATAGATTCAAACAGCAGTTTAAGATACAAAGATGTTTACAACACAGTTTCTACCCTCCAGCAGCCCATAGTCTGCGGGATCAGACAGACAGGAAAAGAACTAAGTGATAGTGCGTGTGGCAAAGTAAGAGGTGAACGGGGTGTGCAGGAGCACACCTGGCACAGAAAATGAGTAATTATGAATAAGTGCATTTATGGAGATTTGGTCGGGTGGGGGGGAAGGGTGCATGAAAGCTTCCAAGAGAACTCAGAGATGAACAATTCAACTCCAAGTTTACTTTCCCCTACTCCACTCTGTGTTTTCCTGAAAAGACAATGCCTGTTTAGAAAAACACAAAAGGATCTTCACAGCAGGGTTTAATTTTATTCCTTGGCAAGAAATAAAGGAGGAGGAGGAGGGGCCAGAAATCATGGTAATTAGAGGAGGAGGCTCATAACTTAAACAATTGTAACAACCAAAGAGAAAAGCTTTTAAATCAATTGTAAATTGAATTTAGAATAATCATGAAGCACTATTTCCCTCCATATCTTCCAAAATGATCCAAATCTGCCAAATACCATCCACAAACTTATCCTGCACATTTGTTTCTAGTAGAGAGTGAAAATTGTTTATTTAAGCTGTCCCACTTTCCATACATGGTCAGGAACGTGGCCTATGTGCCTTGAGATACTCAAAATTCATTTTCAGAATCACTTATCAAAGGCCTTTCACATGCCTCCCCTACCATGTGCCTAAGGATAAAAATTAAGGACGTTGGTTAATTATCTCTCAGCCTGAGCAGGCCGATAGCCACAACAGAAAATCATGTCATACAATCATAGAACAAATTCAGTGTAAAATCCTTTCACATGTTATCTATATGATCACATGATGAAGAATATATACAGTGCTCAGTGAAGGAGCAGAAAATAAGGAAAAGATCGTTTGGGAATACTTTATAAATGTCTCCAACATTTTAAAATTATTAGATGCAGATTTTATAATCTTTGATTTTGGGCTATTATTTATGGAGTGTCTAAAGATAAAAATGGAATTAAGATATTTCATTAAGTGCTGCATATACATTTTCTCATTAACTGACTTCCATTTTACAGATGAAGATGAGTTTTGAACCCCTGATATACCTGTCTTCAGAATCCCCCCAAAAGTATAGGATTAAATTTAGTGGAGATGGGGGAAAGAAGATGTGGGAGACATTTTAGGCAGAACAAATTGCGTGCATGGCACATTAAAGCAAGGTAATGAAGGAATTTTACATGTAAATTCTGCCTTTTTATCCCCTTTTTTAAGGAACAAAGTAAGTACCCAGCCGAGTGCAGGAAGCCTATGATTACGGTACTTGGGAGGCTGAGACAGGAGGATCACAGGTTCAAGGCCATCCTCAGCAACTTAGCAAGACCTTGTTTCAAAATAAAAATTTAAAAATAGGCTGGGAGTGTAGCTCGGAGCTAGAATATCCCTGGGTTCAATCCCCAGTACCCCTCCAAAAAACAAGCACATACACATGTACAACTATATGGGGTTCTCCAGTCCTCTCTTCTCTTCCCTACTGTATTTAATTTTCCTAATTTTCAGAATATGTGGGTGAATGAAATCAAGCACCAGTTGGTACAAGAAGGAGGCTTGAGGAACAGGGTATGGGTACCGTAAGCTGCAGACGAAGATTATGCCTAAAGTGCTCAATATCCAACATTCTGTGGAGTTTCTCAGCTTTGTCTATACATCTACACACATTTGTCCTATTTAGCCTGCAGGATTAAAGCATGCCATGAATAATGGAAAGATGTTGTTTCCTGCTATGTTGAAAGATTCCAAGGAACTCCATAAAACAGTTTGCTTCCTCTCAAGAAAAGAGGAAAAATACATTTATTTTGACAGACTATCTCTCCTCCAAACACTAGTCATAAATTAGTTGCTGTTTCCCTAAGGAAACTCTAAATTCCCCAGACCAGAGAAGATAGGTTTATTTACTATCCCCCATGTATTTTCATTGTCAGCATCAGGCCCCCAAAGTGGTGACATTAAAACATGCCATCCATGACCACACAGTACTTCAGTGAACCTATTTCAATGACTTCTCAAACTCCAGAACTTATGCAACAGAATTTGAAAGTTCTTTATCTGGAGTTGTTATATTTTTAATTTTATAGGGAGATGGATATTTTTGCACAAGTGAAAACCAACAAGAGACAGTAGATTTAATACTAAAGTTCAGTATTTATAACTCTATAGGTTCAAGTTTTCTTTTAACATGGATTCTTTAGTTCAATATTTTATGCAGCTATAAATTATTTTACATCTCCTTTATTTACTACCAGTTTCTACATTTGCTATTTAAATGTTCACTTAGATTGCCTTAAATCAATATAAAATTGTTTTTTATACTTTTAAGAGTGCAATGTAATTATACATCATAGTGAAATTCAAATATGATCCTGACAGATTGAATGAATTGATCTTTCAATCCTAGAAACACAGAAAATAGATCTTTTACATTTTTGTTTTCCGTGTGTGTGTGTGTGTGTGTGTGTGTGTGTGTGTGTGTGTTGGGGGGTATGTAGTATATACAAATGGAAGTAGCACCAGTAACTTCAATACCTACCATCACTTTCCTTTCCTTTCTCAAGGCTTTTTCCAGAAACAGTTCTTGGTATTCTTTCTAAGAATGTAACTTTTGGATTATGTGATGTTAATGTCATATCTTAGCTATGTTTGGGTGTATGAATCCTCTTCATCCCTATACAATGATAAATGACATAGTAAGTTTGGCACCCTAACTGGAATGAACTAGAATGTCACTGTAGCTGCCCTGAGCTGATCAAAGCTCAAACTCCACAGAGCTTCCTCCCACCATGACCCTAATTCTGGTCCGTTATAAGAAAACATGTTAGTGTTTGCATCCCTGACATGCTTACATCAGAATAGGGCTTGCCATTCATTTATCTAAGATAAATACAGAGATGCAGGGCATTTATTATTAAGGGTTTGATGACTTTATTAATAAAGGAAGTATTTACCAATACTTAGCTGAGTCTTCTCTGAGAAAAGTGGGGTCTAGAATTGCCCCTCAATTGTCACAAGATAGATTACAATGACAACTGCTGCATGTCAACTTTACATATTAATTTGACTACTTGCCATTTTTCTTGGGATGTCTGCCATAGCTAGCTATCCACACTCTTTTCTAGACCTGCAAGGAAATAAATAAATAAAGAGACATTTTAAAACTATCCTTACAAGTTCCAAAGTAAAAAATGAGAGTATAGGACTTAAAACCTTTGAGAAGGATACATCCACAACTAGGAAGTACAGAAAAGATTATTAAAAAGTAATAAGCCGGGCGTGGTGGCGCACGCTTGTAATCCCAGTACTTTGGGAAGCGGAGACCAGAGGATCCGGGTTCGCGGCTAGCCTCAGCCCTCTCTCTCTCTCTCTCTCTCTCTCTCTCTCTCCCTGTCTCTCTCTCTCTCTCTACCTAGTGAGGCCCTCCGCAACTTCGTGAGACCCGGTTTCAAAATAAAGTATAAAAAAAAAATAGGGCCGGGGGTGTAGCGCAGAGGTAGAATGCCCCTGGGTTCAATCCCCGGTACCGCAAAAAAAAAAAAAAAGTAATAAGAATTCATATTGCTTTTTATATCCTTTATCACTTTAAATGTTTAATATAATTAAAATTTTAAATTGCACTTTAAAATCCAAATACATCAAAAATAAATTTATCAACCAATATGTATGTATCAAATTTGAAAAATATCCAAATTTAACTAACTAAATCCTTTAGATTTAAAGCTTATTCCATTTTCCTATATTTCTGAGAAATGAAAGACTACTGTAGTATCATAATTATTGATTCATTCTTTCAACAACTAAATACTTCATACCATCTATATATACTAAATTCTGTTCTCATCCTCTTCCTATGGGATAGTTTGCTCTTTACTCTTAAGTGGGTGTTATCTCAAGACTGTTTTATAGGCTTTATGTGTGTGTGTGTAGGCCTCAGGTATAGCTTTTTATATCTGGCATTAAAATCAATAAGAGAAAATCATGAAGAACTTTTATCATTTACTGAGTAGCAACTATATTCCAAGACTAATGCCTTTAAGGACTATAGATGCATAATCAAACAGATCCTCACATTTAAATTTAAAAAAAACAAGTCAAAGAAAAATTAACCTGCTCAAGTATCATCTCTCAAATCCAAAATTATAAGATGACTATAATAACACAATGAAAGTAATTACTAATACATTTCATTATAAAATCACAGTGATCCACAAATGAATTTTAGGGAGGAGGAAGGGAGATTGCTGAAATTCCTAGTCAGTTTCTCTGCTGGCTACACAGAGTGCAAAGCTTTAGTAAATCTTGCAACTCATGCAGTGAATTGTGAAATTTAATATCCTAAAGAAGTCAGGAAATTTTTCTAACATTAAAATTTCTAGTGATAGTAGCAGCTTTTATTAATTTATTTACCTAAAAATTAGTTGGTTTGCCGGGTGTGGTGGCACACGCTTGTAATCCCAGTACTTTGGGAGGCAGAGACCGGAGGATCCCAGTTCGCGGCCAGCCTCAGCGCTCTCTCTCTCTCTCTCTCTCTCTACCTAGTAAGGCCCTCTGCAACTTCGTGAGACCCGGTTTCAAAATAAAGGATAAAAAATAGGGCCGGGGGCATAGTGTGGAGGGAGAACGCCCCTGGGTTCAATCCCTGGTACCGCAAAAAAAAAAAAAAAATTAGTTGGTTAGTCACTTAGTGTGAGAAATACAAAGGTGAGAATGAAGGCACAGCCTTAGACTTTGTTAATGTTTCAGTTGAGATATTAAAGAATTGAGCAAGTAAATATTAAATCTAAAATTTAGATAATAGTCATGAGAAACTTCAGAATACTTTCGCTAGGGTAGAGAAATATCAGGATACTTTAAGAGGAAGTAATGACCAGCGACTCTGTAATGTCAGAGAAGAGTTCCTTGATGAAAGAATACTGGAATTGGAACAAAATGGGCAGCATCAGGCGAGGCCTGCTGCAAGGACACCCAAGCAAGGAGGCCACGTGAGTGGAGCCCTGCAGTGGGAAGGAGTTTGTTCAGCCAGTGCAACTGGAGAAGAGCACTTCCCAGGGCCACAGAGGGAAAGAGGCAAAGTGTGAGGGCACATGCCAGTGAAGACATACACAAAGGCCCAAGCAAACAGGCCATGTTGTGGAATTAGAACCATATTCTAAGAACAAAGGGATCCCACTGAAAGGATTTACATAAAAAAGCAACTTGACCAAAATAACTTGAAACGTCCAGTCTCAATAGGACAAATGGACAGAGATGAAAAGGATTAGATGACTTTAAGGATTTGAATGAGCAGGCCCACAATAGGAGGGATACATACCCGAAACCTAGAAAACTATAATTAAAGGTGCTTTATAGATATATAAACACCTATACTATAAAACACCTTGACTTATGGATTACATATTATATATATATATATATATATTCTGTAAGTCAAGGTGTTTTATATTTTTATATTATATACATATAATCTGTAAGTCAAGGTGTTTTATAGTATAGGTATATATTTATATATAATCTGTAAGTCAAGGTATTTTATATATGTAAATATATATACACACGTATGCATGCTAATTAATACATGGGAAGTCAAGGGAGACAATACCCAAGAAATTCAATAATCTTGGTAAATTGGATGTGGAGATTGTCAGTTGAGGAAAAGATGGGCAAGATTAATAATAGATCTCAGGAGAATGGGAAAACTTGGAAAAGATATAAATGGAAACAAAAATGTTAATAGCAAATTATTATTTGGCATTAGAGATTGCTTCAAATGCATGATTTTGTTAACTGCGAGCAGCTGTTAGAATTAGAGAATTTTACCAAAATATTTTGGGAAATTTAGAGGGTATAAAGCTAGCTAGGGAATGATAGAACCAAAATTGAAATCCAGACAGTGTAGAAAGGCCAGTTCGCACACACCTGTAATCCCAGTACTTGAGAGGCTGAGACAGGAGGATTGTAGGTTTGAGGCCAGCCTCCCCAATTTAGGGAGACACTGTTTCAAACAAAGGGGGGCTGTAGCCGGGCATGGTGGCACACGCTTGTAATCCCAGTACTTTGGGAGGCAGAGACCGGAGGATCTGGGTTCGCGGCCAGCCTCAGCTTTCTCACTCTCTCTCTCCCTGTCTCTCTCTCTCTCTCTCTCCTTCTCTCTCCTTAGTGAGGCCCTCTGCAACTTCATGAGATTCGGTTTCAAAATAAAGTATAAAAAAATAGGGCCGGGGGCGTAGCGCGGAGGTAGAATGCCCCTGCGTTCAATCCCCGGTACTGCAAAAAAAAAGGGGGGGCTGTGAATGTAGCTCAGTAGGAGAACACCCCTGGGTTCAATCCCCAGTAGGATTGAGACAGGAGGGTCACAGGTTGGAGATGAGCCTCAGCAACCTAGCAAGACCCTCTAACCAAAAATTTAAAACAAGGCTAGGGATATAGCTTGGAGGTAGGATGCCTCTGTGTTGAATCCCCAGTGCCAAAGAAGAAAAGGAAAGGAAAAGGAAAAGGAAAAGGAAGGAAAGGAAAGGAAAGGAAAGGAAAGGAAAGGAAAGGAAAGGAAAGGAAAGAAGGAAAGGAAAGGAAAGGAAAGGAAAGGAAAGGAAAGGAAAGGAAAGGAAAGGAAAGGAAAAGGAAAAGGAAAGAAAGCAGGCAGTGTGGAGTGCGGTTCTAGAGTCTGCAAACTTAACCACTGGATTATGGGCCATACAGCCAGTGAGCCAAAGTGACAGCACTGGGGTCCGGCTGAGGTTGGAGAACATAAATGTGTGGTGAGGCTGTCTGTTCTGCCAGTTCCCACATGATCCAGGGTGACTCTTAGAGTTCTTTCATGAAAGAAAGAAAAAAAGTTATTCTTGAGAGTGGATTTGTAGGGACTGGATTTGTAGGGATGACTATTGCTTAAATTATAATAAAATATCACCCACTTCATTAAGGATGATAATTGGATATAAATAGAACAAAAAACAACTATGAAAACATGCAGTAAACTCAATGACTGTCAACACAACTTTTCTTGATTGCTGTGTGACTACCCTTATTTTTTGCAACATACAAGTGCTGAATATATAGTGCCCTTCTCTCCTATCTAAGAAGCCTGGAATAAATACTTTTTTAAAAAGTAAAACATGTTCGATATCTTTACTTTTGCTTATTTTTTAAGTCAATATGGCCATTCAGAAGGAGGTATGCTTTAATTTTCAGAGTACATTTAATTATAAAAATTTCTCTACATTAAATACTATATTTCTGCTTGCTTTCTCAATTTTTAAAAAGAGATGTGGCCATATCAAATCTTTTGTTGAAGGTAATAAAGTTTTAAAATTATGTGAAATTTTAAATATCCCATAGACTGTTTGGAAACACCTGTACTGACAGGTCCATGAGAGTGGAGTGGACAGAGTTGTAGGATGTTATTTCCAATATGCTGCTCCGTTTGCTTATGTCCTATGGCCTCAATTAAGGTGCAAAATCATGCCCATCCCGTGATGGATCCTTTTCTAAATGAGAGTTTCTTTGTCTACTGTAGGTCTGCATGTCCTCCAAAATTCATGTGTTGAAACTTAATCTCCACTGTGGTGTTATTAAGAGGTGGGGCCTTTGGGGAGTGATTTACCTGCCACCGTGAATGGATTAGTGCCTTATGAAAGAGCTGGTGGGAACTAGCTTAGGCAGTTTTTGTCCTTCTGTCCCTTCCACCTTGTGAGGACACCTTGTCTGTCATCTGTAGAGGATGCTGCAATCAGGCACCATCTTGGATGGAGAGATGGACTCCCCAGATACTATAGTGGTTGACACCTTGACCTTGGCCTTTCCAGCCTCTGAAACTGTAAGGAAAAAATTTATGGTCTTTATACATTACCCAGTCTGAGGAATTTTGTTATAGCAGTAAAAACTATCTAAGATATTATCTGTAGGTATAACATACAGCTGTACAAGACTAGCTTACAGACTCTAATTTTTTTTTTTTTTTGCGGTACTGGGGATTGAACCCAGGGGCCTTCTACCTCTGCGCTACACCCCCAGCCCTATTTTTTTATACTTTATTTTGAAACCAGGTCTCACGAAGTTGCGGAGGGCCTCACTAAGTAGAGAGAGAGACAGAGAGAGAGAGAGAGAGAGAGAGAGAAAGAGCGAGAGCTGAGGCTGGCAGCGAACCCGGATCCTCTGGTCTCCGCCTCCCAAAGTACTGGGATTACAAGCGTGCGCCACCACGCCCGGCTTAACTTTCTAATTTTTAAGTGACAAAATTAAAGTCCTTTCTCACTCCATATTTTTCTCTTTTTATTTCCTTGTTAAAGAAAAATATCTTGGCTTTTTTTCATTTCCTTTTGGAAACAATCCTAAGAAAGTTACCAAGGGTTGCTTTATTTTTGTGTTGTAACCCAAAGAATTTTCTGCTTATCTATCTGTATGGAAACATAAAAATTGCAACTAATTCTCTTGCTCTTTTTTGTGTATTTTATTCAAAATACAGATGTATAATCTCCAGATGATTGTGAACAAGAAAGGGTGTGCTATTGATTTAAAACTTCACATTCCATTTTTTTCTCTTATAGCAGCTAATCAGTTAGTTCAAGTTCACCAATTAAGCATCTGATTAATTGGAAGTAGTCTAATAAATTTGGAAGTCTAATTAAAGTCTAATTAATTTTGGAAGTAGTATAATAAAACTGGCAATGAAGTAAAATAGGAAATGTAAATGTAGGGTGTGGTGCACTGGCTCTTTTGACCCTAATGTTTGAAGGACAGCACAAGGATTAATCAAATGCTACCAATTAACTGTGATGGTCATCATCTCTGTATTTTTGCATAGCTCTTTCCTTGGATCCAATTGTGTGTCTAAATCTTTGACTTAAGGGCAGTGTAAAAGGAGCATGTTCATAGACCATGAGTTAGATATTTACATTGCATAACCATTTCAGTTGTTATGCGATTCTCCCAGTTAAACATCCTTTCTGAATGACTCCTGAGTGACATTTTAAATGTATGTTACTTCAGGGAAAGAGATGAGGAAAATCATTGTATGTTCTTTCTTCTAAATTTCAAAACTGTTCAGTAAAGACCCCATCCCTTTGATGGGCCTGAAACTTCCTTGAGAGTTGAAAATACTCTGTACTAGAGTCTATATAAAGCAAAAAAATGTACATAAATGCTTTCTCAAAGCCCACATGTAACAAATAAAGATATCAAATGAACTGACATTTCTGCGTTACAGTTTAAAATAACATCCTGTATGACTTCTATATGCTGTGCTGTGAGCTCAATTTCAGATTTTCTAAACACCGGCTTTGCTTTCAAAGAATAATGTTCCAGTTCCTGTACCGAGTGTGCAGAGACTGGTTCTGAAGTTAGGGGGAAAGTTAAGAATGTGTGGCTTTTGGCTTTGGAATTAGCCATGCTTTAGTGATCTGCTATTAAACTGTTTCTTATTAATAGATCATGCAACTACCCACCATTCCCCTCTTCCCCACACACAAATCTGACACATTCTCATAATCAATAGCAAATGTTCATTGTGAAAGTTTCACTTTTTTTTTCCTTAAGCCCACCCTGACTTTCATTGTGATAGGATAAAACCATCAGAATTTAGTGTTTAGAGTAGGGAATATAAAATTAGTGAGTGTGTCCTGAAAGAAGAGTTGATATTTTTGAAAGAAGATGATATTTATTGGATTTACTCTTCTCTCTAAAGAAAATGAAGACTTATCCTGAGTAAACAGAAAGGAAATATATAAAGTCATGTAGATAGAGAAATTCTGATAAAATATATACACATTTTTATCTCAAAAGCTATTTTTCATTTTGGATAAAGATTTTGAAAGTGTTGGCTTTAAAAACAAATGTTTTTAAAAGGGTTTTCCGAAATTTGTTTTTCCTTTTTAAGCATTCTATAGTACATGCCTCCCTCTGTATTTAACCCCCATTTTGATCTTACAGCATCCAGTGTGGCCCACTTCAAACACGTCGTTCTTTACTAGCCTACCGTCAGGTGTATAATCTCAGGGCCCCTCTCCGCAGCGCTGGTTTCTCTCACAGTGCTGGCCCTTCACTCAGAGCCACCCACTTGCTCCTCCCTCTGGCTTTTCTGCCAGTGTCCAGGCTCTCCTCTTTATATATAGATTCTTATCTAAATCTTTCATGATCTGACTTTGCTTCTTGTAACTATAAATGCTTCCTCTCTCTCTGTCTACCCCTCTCCTGTCCTCTTTTTCTAAAATTTCCATAGACATTATCTGCACTTAAAATTTAAACCCTATAAAATATATTGGTCTTTATCTCTTCTCTTTCTCTCCTTCTATTACCTTAAACCTTTCTCTGACAATACCCAAGAGAATTATATTAATGGCTACATAAAATGGCACTTATATAGCACTAGAGTAGAAGGCGATTTTAGAGATCGCATACTTTATGGATGAACAAAGAATGCAGAGGGATTGCATGATATTCCTTTACTTGGGTTAGTAGCTATTCAGTGAGCACATACTCTCTGTTAGGTACTCTGATTGTGCTGATTAAGATATGGTATTTGCCATCCAAATGTTCAGGCAAATCGAAGAGGTAAATATACAAAAATAATCAGAATGCAATTCTATAATAAAATAAATAAAAGTCAGACATTTTGTAGAGGAAAGATGGGTGGAGAGAGAAGCCAACGACCAATGAGAGGAAAGGACAGGAGGTGAATAAAAGGTGCAGATTATCCAGGAAGATAAAGGGAGAAGGGCATTCCAAACTCAGGGGCCCGAGTGCTTGGAACACTTGAGTGGTTCAGATGGAACATATGATAAAGGCCTGTATTGATGAGAAGACTAACACTGACATGACACATCATGTTTAAAAGTGTTCTTTTTTTTATAATAGAGTTAGGTATATTCATAGTTGGTTTTAAAACTATATAAAAATCATTGCTATCTATGTTAATATGGGAGGAGGTCTCAGCAGTAAGTCATGTCCTAGTCTACATTTTCAGCAATAATTTAAATTCAGTTACAGCTCTGATGATAATAAGATTTGCATTTTGTATGAACCCTTGATAGTATAAATTCTTTTCCAATACTAATTTAATTGAAATTCAAAAATTTGGATAAATAACATTTTATAACTTAGTCATAAATATTTTTCTTGATTTTTATTTGAACCATAAATAAAAAAATATTTATAAAAGGTTTTGAGATGCCTACATAATGAAGGGGATTAATTACATGTTGTCCTTAATAATATCTAACTCTACTGCATTGTATTCAGAAAATGTTGCCTTTATGATCTTGGTTTTTTGATATTTATTGATGTTTGCTTTATCAGTCATTATGAGTGCAGTTTATATAAAAACTATATGTGTCATAAACTGTGTATTCATTAAGTATTGATTACAGAAATTTAATACATGGCCACTAGATCAAACTTTTCATACGTTATTGAAGTTGGGGCTGGTGGTGCATATTTGTAATCTCAGTACTTGGGAGGCTGAGACAGGAGGATTGCAGGTTCAAGGACAGCCTCAGCAACTTAGCAAGACCCGTTTCAAAATAAAAAATAAAAAAGGGCTAGGGGTGTAGTTCATCTGGGTTCCAAAACAAAGCAATATGCTATTGAAGTAATTTGTATTTTCACTTTCTTTTTGCTTTGTTCTCTCAACTAATATGTAGCTTTTCTTAAAATATCCCCATTATGATCGAGGACTTGTCAATAATTCTTTGTAATTCTGTCAATTTTATCATATATGTAGAGTCTCTGTTTGGGGGTATGTATAAGTATAGAGTATTTGCGTCTTTTTTTTTTTGGCAGTACTGGGGATAGAACCCAGGGGCATTCTACCTCCGAACTCCACCCCAGCCCTATTTTTTATTCTTTATTTTGAAACAGGGTCTCACTAAGTTGCAAAGGGCCTCACTAAGTAGCTGAGGCTGGCCATGAACCTGTGATCCTCCTGTCTCAACCTCTCTAGTACTGGGATTACAAGCGTGTGCCACCATGCCCAGCTGTATTTGTGTCTTTCTAATGAAATCATTATATCTTCTTTATCTCTAATAATGCTTTTTGTCTTAATGTCTATTATTCTATTTATTCAGACAAAAACTCATGCCCTAAACCTAAAATCTCTTTTACACTTCATATCCAGCCCATTAGCAAATCCTGCCAACTCCACTTTCAAAATATATCCAGTATTACTCCTTCTCCTGTCTCCTACTACCAGCAAGTCCAAGTCAGATATTTTTTTATATCTCTCATTCTTCAAGCAAATATTTATATCCTCTATCTTCTGAGTCTAAGGAGTTTGATGTTCCTAGGAGTTAAATTCTGTTCTGTGTGACATCTGTGATTTTGTAGTAAATTGGATTCTTGTGTTCATTATAATTTCAGATTGTGACCTCATGTTCTATGAGACTTTATCTGTGCAAGTACCATCTGGGTTGAAGGTATATCCCTCCAGGGAAGTTTTGTTTTTGCTTTAGCCAGGTGCTCTAAATGTGTAAGTAGCTTGGGACCATTTTTTATGTTAATTTTAAGATCATACAGGAAATTAAAACACCTAGCCCATTTGTGGATGAGTCATAGATAAGTACTGTCAAGAGAGATTTTTCTTTCCTTCCAGAGTATCAACTGTAATGGTCACATTTTCTTGTTATCTACCTTTTTAGGTGAGACACTTTTTTTCTATGTCACCCTTGTCCAACTTGATGCTACAGTCTCAGTTTGAATACCCAGGTGCATACGTCGGCCTTATCTACTTTCCCTGCATAGCTGTGTGACAGCCCCTGGTTAGCGAAAGTGATAGCATGTCCCTGATCCCTCCTTCCTGAAAAGTCATAGCCCGTACCAGCTTGCTGTCTTCACCCCAGTTTCCAATTGATTTTGTAATTAACATTTAAATAAATAGCTATATATCCTATTGAATAAGTCTAAGTATGTGGTAGCAAGAATATTTCTTGAGGATACTAAAGCATATGGCTATAAATAGAAGGACCTTGATGTCTTTAAACTTTTCCATATTAAAAACCATCATATGTATTTTATTGTAGAAAATTTGTGGGGGAAAAGCAAAAGAGGTGTTCATTTCTTCTAACAAGTCAGCTGCTCAACAAAGCATCAGGTACCCCAGATTCTTTTTTTTCCCATCTTGCACTCCCCAGTGTGTTGGCTTTTCTTAGGTGTTGCAAAGTACTTGCTACACCTCCAAGAATTTCAAACACCACAGACAGCAAGGGGAGAAAGGCAAAGGGCCATTCCAGCTGCATCTTTTATTTATGTATTTATTTAAGACTGAAATCTTTCCCAGGAATCTTACCAGCTGGGGTCACTCGATTCTCCTTAGGCAGGCCTGCACTGCTGGCCATTTCTATCATCAGGGCAGACGAGGGAATGAGTATTCACACTCCACTTTCAACAGCAGGGGTTCTCAATCCCTGGTGTGTATCAGTCATCTGGAGCACTTATTAAAACACTTATTGCTAGACCCTACCCCCAGAGTTCTGATTTGGCTTAATTTGGTGTTAAAATATAATTTAAAATATGCACATTTAATCAGTAATGGTATCTTGCTGATCAGAGGCACAAAGGTAAAAAAAAAATTGATAGTAGCCATGTAGGCTGGGAAGTGAGTCAATAGGGATCCTCTAACATTGTTGATAAATGGAAATGGAAAGCCATTTATATTCTTAAAAATCAGTATGGCAATATGTGTTATAATAAAATTAAATATATATTTGGATTTAGCCCTCTGAGTTCTAAGAATTTATCCTGGGGAAATAATCAAATCTGTGTACAAAATTATACTAGTATTCTGATCAATAACATATGAAACAAAAGTATCCTCCTTCTTGGGATGTGGCTCAGCAGTAGAGTGTTTGCCTCAAATGTGCAATCCCCTGGATTCAATCCCAAGCACTGCAAAAAAAAAAAAAAACCAACAAAACAACAACAAAAAAAAACCCTCTTTATTTAACTCTGGTCCTAATGTTGAATATTTACATCAATGAGAAAAATAAAAATTCAAGGGAATAGATTACTTTGTTCTGCCACTTCTGTGTATGACCCAGGAGAACATAAAAGGTTACATCATAACATAATCAACATAGTACATATTCATCTTTCTGCTGTAGTTAGAAAAATGATGAAGGTAGGTCTTTTGTTAACTCTGGTGCAACTCAGGCTCTAGGTTGTCTTTGCCAGCTTGGGAGGGGATATTCTTGCCACTAGGATATATTCAGGTACACCCTGCTGTATCCACCTCTAGATATTACCAGGGAAGCATTACAAATATCAACATAGGGCCAGGCACAGTGGTGCAGGCCTGTAATCCCAGTACTTGGGAAGCTGAGATAAGAGGATCACAGGTTCATGGCCAGGCTCAGCAACTTTGAGAGACTTTCAGCAACTTAGTAAGAACCCTGTTTCAAAATAAAAAAATAAAAAAGGCTAGGGGTGTAGCTTGAAGGTAGAATGTTTCTAGGTTCAATCCCCAGTAAAAAGTTCAAAGTGGAATAGTGAACAGTTTGTAAGTCAAGGAACAGTATGTGATGTAGAGAAGGCCAAAGTCTATTCAGTGATTTGAGGCTGCGGTTGCCTTTCTGGCCCAGATGCACACACTGCAACCGAGTGTAGTACTTCCTATAGTATCTAGCACAGCCCAGGAGCTTACAACCTACTGCAGGATAATAAAGACAGCCAATGGAATATTATGCATTCACTAAAAATGAAGATTATGAAGATCTCGTAAAATAAAACTACTTATAAAGTTAAAGGCATAAAATCTGAATTCAAATTATCACATATTAAGAACCTATATATAAATTTTTAAATTCATGGGTAAACAACTAATAAAGAGAAATATAAAAATTGAAACATATTTTGGTGCTGAAATTTGCAGTGATTATATTTTTTCTTATAGTTTTCTATATTTTTCAACATGAGTGTAATAAGTAGATGTTGCTTTATATATTGAAACTATTAATGTCTACAAAAAGAACCCTCTATCAAATGTTGGCCAATAACTTCAGCAAAAAAATTTCTGGTTTTTTAAATGGAAAGTATGAAATTTCCATCAGCATATTTCCTTTATTTTGTGATAATGTTATAAGGATACCTATTATAATGCTATTTTAAATCTTTGCTAGCTAATTAGAGACTAATTAATGTAAGATAAGAATGCCAAATAACTGGGATAAGTAATGAGAGAGGGAAAACAAAATTAAAATTTGCAATTGACAGGATTTTTTACTTGACAATCCCATGTGAATACACATTTTAGAAAAAAATACATGCAGATTTGTGACAATAGTCATATTTAGAGTAGTATGTGAATAGTAATCATATGGAAAATACAATAAGAAGACAATATTTCAATAATAGCAAGAAAAATATTTAAATGTCTAGAAAATTAGGAACATATTTACATTATTTGAATCTAGTAATGGCTATACAGCGCTACTATCTTATATTTTTTATTTATTTATTTTTATTTATTTATTTTTTTGGCAGTACCGGGGATTGAACCCAGGGGCATTCTACCTCCAAGCTACAGCCCTGGCCCTATTTTTTATCCTTTATTTTGAAACCGGGTCTCACGAAGTTGCGGAGGGCCTCACTAAATAGCTGAGGCTGGCCACAAACCCGGATTCTCCGGTCTCCGCCTCCCAATTACAAGTGTGCGCCACCATGCCTGGCTATTTTTTATTTTTGTGTGTTTGAAAAATTCCTTAAAAAACATGTTAAATTACTAGAAATAAACATTAAAATTGTGTAAAACTATATAAAGAGAAATTTTAAATATACTGAAGGAAAAAAGACTTGAATACTTAATAAGGTGAAACTTTTTATGGTTAGAAAAAGTCAAATATTACAAAAATGTTAATTATGCAAAAATAAATTATAAATCTCAATTTTGTCCCTAAAAAATGAAAATACCAACTTAACTTTAATTGGTAGTTGATAGAAAGTAAACTACAGATTTAAATAAATAAATAAATATACAATAATACTCTGGAAACTTGGAATGAAAGAAAAAGAGTAAGAGGTCATATATAGTCATATAATGTCATTAAAACTAGGACACTTTATGGGAAAAGGCATTTAAGTAACTAACAGGTGCTAATTGATTTCCAACAGGCATAACCCAGAACTTGTCTGATAAACTGGGTAGTATGAACCCTTAGAGACCTACCAGATCTTATGATAAAGTTTAACATTAACAATACTACAGACAAGTTAAGGGTAAAGAACCAAAAGATCCAAATGCATCTGAGATTTTAGTATATTAAAAAAACAATACTATGACTCAATATGATTAATACTGCATTATCCAATGATGTGTTGAGACTCTGGGCTATTGTTCCCTGCTTGCTCTCTTATGATAGCTTCTCCACAGAGCTTCTAGAGGGATTCTTAGTGACAGTGAATTTTGTTCATCTTCTGCACATTATCCTCCAATGGTTACCAATCTTACTCGGATGAATAAATTAACAATGAATTTAAAATGTTCTGCCAAGTCCTGCATAATCTAGATACCCTTCCAAACTTTGTCAATGACCCACAACTAGTACCCCGCCTCCCCTCTCTTTCCCTTTTAGCCACCATGGCCTCTTTGCACTTATTCCAACAAGCAGAGCTTATCCATCACATAGCCTTTGCCCAGCCAGTTTCAACTAACCAGAATGCTCTTCCTTCAGATATCCACATGGCTCATTCCCTCTGCTCATTTGAGTCTTCACTTAAACATCACCTATTAAAGAATCTTTCTCTTAGCCAGGTCTGGTGGCACAGGTTTATAATGTCAGTACTTGGGATGCTGACACAGGAGGGTCACAGGTTCGAGGCCAGCCTCAGCAACTTAGAGAGACCCTGTTTCAAAATAAAAAATGAGAGGGCTGAGGTTGTAGCTCAGTTGTAGAATACCTCTGGGTTCAATCCTCAGGACCACACACACAAGAAGAATCTTTCTCTTAAGATCTTATAGATGACAGAATCCATCTCCCATAATACCTTTCCGTTGTTCTGAATTTGCCATACACTGCTTCATTGTTTTCCATACTTATCACAACATGATATATCAAATGTGCTATATTCATTCTCTCTCTCTTTACTCCTCAGAATATAAACCTCATCAGCTCAAAATGCACTACAGCTATGTCCTCAGCACTGAGAACAGGGGCTGGAACATTGCCAGTAACAATAAATATTTTTAAGTTGTTACATGGATGGATAGTTGAATTAACATGAAAAGAAGGCTAACAAATCAATTAAAAAGGAATAACATAATGGAAAACTGTCTAAGTGCTGTAAATAGGCAAAGAAAAATAAATACAAATGCTTGATAATACATGTAAAAAGATTGATTCTAGTTCATAATTGAAGAACTATGAATAAAAATAACAATAAAGTGTTATTTGTGATCTCCCAAATGGACAAATATAAAATACTGAATGAAACTCTGGTTTGACAAACGGTAGAAAAATAAGTGTCCGATGTCATACAGAGTTGGCAGAAATTATCATTAGTATAATCTCTTTGAAAAGAAATTTGGCCAAATTTACCAAAATAAAATGTGCTGACCATTCTGCTTCTAGCAGTGATGGAGTGACTGCTTCTGGACTGCCTCTTCCAGTGGAAGAAACAGACAGTGAAGATATATTGGACCATGTCTTCAGATCCTGGACAGAATACAGCAAAGTACAGTAACCCTTGAGAAGAAAACCAGGGAAGTATTGGCATGAACACCTGGGCTTCCACCTGGAGGTCCTGTCAGAAAGCACATGGTGATATTTGAAGTGGAACAGAGAGACAAGAATTTAAACAAGGCCTCGGTGGTGGAATGTATGGGGATGAGCATTGGAAAGGCAGGAGCAGCCCAGAAAAAGGAGCTTCAATTACCTGACTGCGAATCTGCTTGAGTCTGGCTGAGTGCAAAGCTGCTTATGGAAGGAGGGAAACTCCAAGGAAGGCAGGCAAGGGCTCAGGACATACAGGGCTAAGGGATGTTCAAACTGGGATGAGCCACAGTGGAGAGACCATGCTGAATATCAGAATGCTGAGCAGAGGCCATAGCTACTGGAAAGGCTACATTAACCCCAGAATATAAAAATAAGATTTGAAAAGAATCAAGTTGATTTTGCTGCCTGTCTAAACAAAAGATATTCTTTAAAGGAAGACACAAAAACCCAGATTCTCAAAAATGTAATATTCACAATCACCACTTATCCAATAAAAATGTGACCTAAATCATACAAAAAAAATCAGTAAAAGAATCAGACTGAAAACATCAGAGATGATGGATTTCACAGAAATGGCCTTTAAATCACTGTTATAATATGTTCAAGGATTTAAAGAAAAGTATGAATATAATGAGGAGATTGATGATTTCTTAAAGCTCAAGTGAAACATTCACAGCCAAAAATCATAACTGAAATCAGAAATTTGCCAGACAGGCTTAATAGGAGACTTGACCCTATAAAATTATTAATAAGTTTCAATAGAAGCCACTTAAACTAAATGATGGAAGGTGTGGGTGAAGCTGAAAAAAATGAACAGAACCTCAAAGACCTCTGAGGTGATACCAAATGGTCTTAAAATGTGCAGTTAGGCCTGGCGTGGTGGCGCACTCCTGTAAACTCAGAACTCGGGAGTCTGAGACAGGAGGAGTGCAGCTTTGAGGCCAGCCTCAGCAACTTAGTAAGACCCTGTTTCAAAAGAAAAAAATAAAAAGGGCTGGAGGTGTAGCTCAGAAGGAAAATACCCCTGGGTTCAATCCCTAATACCAAATAAAGAAAGAAAGGAAAGAAAGAAGGAAGGAAGGAAGGAAGGAAGGAAGGAAGGAAGGAAGGAAGGAAAGAAAGAAAGAAAGAAAGAAAGAAAGAAAGAAAGAAAGAAAGAAAGAAAGAAAGAAAGAAAGAAAGAAATGCAATTAGAGTCCCTGGACATATGGCCAGGAGAAATATTTGAAGATACTATTGCCAAAATCTTATCCAACTTGATGGAAAGGATGAATCCTAGATCTAAGGAACACAAGCAATCCAGAGCAGGACAAAGGTGCATGCATGTGTGTACCTGTGTATGCACATACAAATATAAACAGGCACATACATACATTTGCACACATACACGCACATACCCATGTTTACATAAACACACATAAATATACATATGCACACACAAACATACACACTCATAAAAGCATGTGCACACATATTCACACACATACACAAATGCACATACACACTCAGTCACACACATGTGCATATACACCATACACTCAATCACACACATATGCACATACAGTTATTTACACACATACACCAACTCTTTCATGTATGTACCACATACACAAATACACTCATTCATACTCACATGCACATGCATGCTTACAGACATACATATACACACATAATGTACATATACATACCTACATGGACATATACACAGAGACAGACACATCATAATTAAATTTCTGAAAATCAATGATAGAAAAATCACAATTTCTGCAGCTGTTTTTTTAAGTCAACAAACTGATTCCAAAATTTATATGAAAATGTAAAAGCCCCAAGATAGCCAAAATTAATTTTATAAACTCACATTACCTGGCTTCAAGGATTATTTTAAAGCCACAATAAGCAGGATGACACAATATTGGTTTTTTTTTTTTTTTTTTTTTTTTTTTTTTTTTTTTTTTTTTTT